>PVLA01002041.1:0-298224 GCA_004027455.1 Hydrochoerus hydrochaeris
GAAAAGTTCATATCACAGTGATATATGTGCACCCATGTTCATAGCTGCACAATTTGTGATAGCTAAATCCTGGAAACAACTAAGATGCCCATCAACTGCAGAGTGGATGAAAAAGATATGGCATTTTTATACAATGGAATATTACTCAACTATAAAAAAGGAGGCTCTTGAGGCCTTCATAGGCAAATGGAGACAACTTGAGATCATCCTCATTAGTGAAATAAGTAAGAATCATAGTTATAAATATCATACTGTGTCTCTAGTGTAAAAAGTAAATAAGAACTGCAAGAGTAATAAAACCAAAATGTGTAATTGCTATTGTAAAAAAGAGAAGAAAAGAAAGTACTCTAAGGGATATAACTGCATGTATGAGTGTGTAAACTAGATGACCATATTGCTGAATCTTTGTTGGATCTTTCAGCACAACTGTTTGTAGTCTGACTGTTTGAATATTTACTATGTACCCTTTAACTCTGTAACTTGAACAACTACATCCAGGATGACAGTACGTAATTTATAGATTACTGATTTCTTAGTGGGGCTTTTTTCTCATTCTCCTTTTTCTTTCTTTTAGAATTCTGTATTGTTGCCACCCTTTTTTCTGTTTTGTCTTTTTTCTCTTCTCTTTAAATAAAATTTTAAAAATGTGCAATTGCTATTATAAAAAAAGAGGAAATAGGAAGTGCTATAAAAGATATAGCTACATGTATGTTTAGATGTGTGGGATTGATGACCATATTTCTAGGTTCTTGTTGGATTGTTGAACAGATCTGTTTGCACTCTCACTGCTTGAGTGTCCAATTTGTGTGCTTTAATTCTGTAACCTGAGTAACTATTTCTAAAAGAACAATATGTAATTTATCAACTAGTGATTTCTTACTGTTTATCTTCTTTTGAAATTCTGTAATATTTCTACCTTTTTCTTGTTTTTTTTCTCTTTAAATAAAAAAATAGTGTAAAAAAATAATGGGGGACAGAGTGGTACTGAGATATGATTTAGAGTCTTGGAAGAGAAGGCAGCAATCGAAGGCTTCAGGGCAGAAGATAGACACAAAGATAGACAGCCTTTAGTTCCCAAATGCCCAATATACTTTGGGGTAGGAGGAATGGTTAAGAGCCTGAAGAAGAAGAGAGAACCAAGAGAAAGAAAACTGCTAGTAAGTCACTCTCTCAATTCCGGTTCTTCCTGCCCATTCTCCCATCCCTTACCCAAATTTTAGTCTAGCATTAGGTGACCCACTTGGTCCATTCCAGTCAGTTTCCTCCTCACCCAGCTCTCCGCTACTCACACTCTTTCCCCTATTTTGTGCCACATCAGTAGTAAAGCATGAGGTTCTTCCCTGTCACCCCTGAGCTCCCAGCAGGCCCTTCCTGCACGTGCAGGCCCTAGAAACTCCTTCCACCAGAAGTTGCCTCTCACCCTCTGTTCGTCATGGAGGAGTCACATGGTCTCACCCTGGGCTTCAGAGTCATTCTCCTCAGGACCCCAAGTCACAGACGATGCAGTGGAGCTGACACCCAGCAGCACCCCTAAACTGTGAGGCACCCTTGCTACTTACAGACCCATGCAGGACCTGATTTCTGCTCAGAACCTACGGCCACATCCTCCAGCTGCTCCCCATCCCCTGGTTTATACACCGTTCCTCTAACAAACTCCCCTTTGATAACATCTTAACCAGAGTTCATTTCTGACACTGTCCAAAGATGAGGGAACAAATGGAAACATTGTTTTAGAACCTAAAATGACCAGGATCCTCTATTTCCTTAATGCTGCCATCTGGCGAGGTTTTCCTCGTGACTAATGAGCAACCATTGTAGAAAGAAACTCTAACACGCATACTTCTAAGAAATGCAAGCCAGGTCCACACAGCATCAGGCGGCAGGGTGGAAAGGGTCCTGATTATCTGGTACAGGGAGGGTGCTTCTAAAGATTGCTTGAGGTCTTTTTAAATTTGAAAATAACTTGTGAGTAAATAATCTGGTTGGATATATTGGGGGTTGTGAAGCCAGACCATATAGCTGTGAACCTCACTTCCTGTTCTCAAGAGCTGTATGACTGGGATACACTGCTTAGAAGCGAAATGGAAGAAATAAGGACACATCTTCTGGAGTTTGCCATGAGAACGAGTGAGGCACTTGTTTGAAATTTAAAAGAGCAGAGTTTGACAAGAAGGAGCATTTGGCAGCACCAAAAATGGGATGAGTAAGACTCTTGAAAAATAACCTAGGCAGGTAAACAAAGGAGACTTTTTAAATAATGGTTCAGCAACTTCCTCGACCTCTATGTGAGGCATAATCAAAAGATACGGTAAATGTTTGCATTTTTAAAAATGTTATTGCAGTAAAAGACAGTACGCCCTCTAGCAGTATTCCTCTTGCTTCAAGCAAAACATGCTTATCCCATTGTTCTTCCCACTCACTGAAGCAGTTCTGCAAGTCCTCTTTCATGACTGTCTTCACAAGTGTGATCAAAAATCTGGTGAATGCTGCTGCCCAGTGCCATCCACAGAAAAGGCAGCCTTGTAAATACATCACTGTGTGTCTTCATCCACCCCTATCCCCAGATCTGACACCACGAGACTTCCAGCTTTTCCCTAAAGTCAAAATGGCTAGGAAAAGTAAGTATCTTGAATCAATTCAGCACAGTGAAACTAAAGACACTGGTGAAAAAGAACTGCTTCAGAAAGTGGCAAGAATGAAGGGAGAAATGTATACAAAGCAAAGCGGAGGATTTCAGTGGATCAATTGCAATGTGTCTTTTACTGTTATCATTTTTTTTTAATTCAAGCAATCACCACAGTTTTCAATCATCTCATGTATCCAAGTAATCATGTGGTATCTGTCGTTCCTGACCCAGATGAGACCCTGTCAGCAGACAGCTGTTTTCAGCAAACAAAAGAATCCTCAGTACACAGAGCAGAAGACCATAAAGATGAGACCAGGACAGGATGTGCAATCTCCCCAGCGCTGAAGAGTCTGATGTTATCTACACACCTGCACCAACCGTTTTCACCATTCTGTGAACCTCCACCCCTGGCATCAGCTCCCTCCCCAAACCCTGTTTGAGGGCTGGCATCTGTCTCGATCTTGGCCCCTCCGCACCTGGAGAAATAAACCAGCCTAGGTTCTAAGCACAAAAGCCTGTTCGAGTGTCTCACATGAGCTATTTATCACAATATCCAATATAGTTTGCCTGGGGTTACAAACTATATTGATAGTTCCATCATTTTTGAGTTTTATTTACAGCCTGCCATACCAAAATTTGACTGCCCTTGTTCTAGCTAAAAACAAATTTAATTACTAAGTACTGAAAGAAAGTATTAGACCATGTAGACCAGATATGACTTTTCCCCTGGGTCCCCCAAGGCTTTGCAAAAAAATTGATGCCCCAGGGAACTGCAGAGGTAAGGAACTGTGCATTTTTGCTCCATCTGACTGACCTCCCTGCTGGTGGATTCCACATCCAAGAGCTCGCCTGAAGGACAGTCTAGAGCCCAGAATCCTAAGTCTCTTCCCTGGCCCTGCTAGGCTCTCCGAAGGCACCCAGGAAAGATGGAGTCCCAAAAAGACCATCCTAGTCTCTCCTTTTTGTCTAACTTCTACAGTGTCTTGATCAGTGCTTCCTGCTAATGCTTCTTGGTCTTTGGCCAAGGCTAAAATGGAAACCTCCCCAAATGGCCATGGTGCAAAGGTGGCCACATAATCAAGCTCCTGATGAAGGTTGACACGAACTAGTTCCCAGGAGCTGGATCCATGGGGGACTTGGAGGCCCAATCAGTACCTTTCCTAAAGCTGAATGCTTTACACAGTTTAGGCTTTGAAGACAGGGCCATGGTCAATGTTTTGAGATGCTTCAATTGTGGGTTCCTAATAAAAGCAGAAAATGAAAAAGAAAAAGAAAAACAACCATGGCTCTTACTCCAGGATCCCAAAGTACACTGTACTTTGTACTCAACACTTCCCAGAGCCCACAGATATCTCAATGGAAGTGTGGTGGTGGTAGATATAACCCAGACACAGGCACTTTTCAATACTTCAATGAATCAAAGAGACAGTAGGGACTGAATAAAAGCCAGCCTTTCAAGCTCGTCCCAAAAGGAGGTCTAAGTCAACAAGCATTGGAGTGGACACAGGTGACTGTTAATTATGACATGCTTACTTGACTGAATTAAGAAAAGCCTAGCAGATTTGTAAATCACAGTTCTGGTGTGTCTGTGGAGTGTTCCCAGAGATGACTGGTATGGAGGCCAGCAAACTAATGGGGAAGACTCATCTTGGTTGTGGGTGGCACCAACCAGTAATCTTGAGGTCTTGGTGGAGCAAAGGGGAAGAGGGAGGTTGGCGTGCATTTGGAAGAGCTCCAGTCTGCTTGAGCGGATGCGTCTTTTGACGCAGTTGCCTTTTGACATCAGTCTCCAGTTCCTTCAGCCTTCCAGTGCGGACTCGTACCAACAACTCTCCAGTGAGCTCCTAGCTCCTTGGACTTGCGCTGCATCCTTGATCTGGTTCTACGGCTTCCTCTGCTCAGGATGAGCAGCCACTGGATCCTCTGGTTCTCCAGTATACAGATGGCCACTATGTGCTCTCTCGCTCTCTCTCTCTCTCTCTCTCTCTCTCTCTCTCTTTCTTCTTATCCTTTAATCTTTAATCCTTTCTAATAAATCTGCTTGCCAAATCACACATGTATTTCCTATTTATTTTGCTCCTAGAGAGACCCCTAACCAATACAGCTCAGTTGGTAGTGTCCTCCTCTGGCAGACAATACTTTCTGGGTGGGGGCTTCTGACTCTCCAAGGATACAGCCCCTAGGAGGCCTCTGAGCTCAGCTAATCAGGATCTCAGGTGAGCCCTCATCAGTTTTTGCAGCCTCACCCATAGAAGGATTTGTGGGCATCAAGTACAGCTCATTGAGGAGAGGAGGGTGGGAATATGTAAGCAGTGAGAGCTCTCAGCAAAAATCAGGCTGCTAAGAAACAGGACCAGGTTTCTCCCAGGGATGGCACAAACTTCAGGAAAATCAGTACCTGGGAAACAGTCCCCAATACTGAGGCAATACAAAAAGCCTGATCTCAAGGGGCTTCTGAGTACATGATCTCCAGCATAAGTTTCACGCAGCATCAGCAGCCCCTCCCAGTCATAGCTCAGTGGGTTCCACCGTGTGATCGTTAATTGTGATACGTCAGCTTGACATAAGTAAGAAGAGCCTAGTGGATTAGTAAATTCTCAGTGTGAAAACTTGTAGCATGGACAGAATAAAAAACAAAAAAAGGGAAATGTTTCCTTTTTCTTAGAGGTCTTTGAAATTACCTGTACACACTGGTCTCCAGTACCTTCAGCTTTCAAGGCAGACTCCAAGCGTCTGCACAGACTCTTCGGCCTTCTTACTGACTTCCGCGGGAGACACTGAAATGAGCTTCCAAAGCCTTCCACCCTCAAGTGCTACTGGATGCTCTGGCCTCCCAGCACCCAGGAAATCATTCTGGATCCTTCTACCCCTCATTTCTCAGATGGCCCCTGGCCATCTTCCACTATTGATCGCACAAACCCACCTAACAAATCCCTGTAATAATCATGCATATACTTTATATGGAATCCATTTCTCTAGAATCTTGAGAGACACTGGGCCTTCCACCACAAGGTCATCACTAAGCATTTAGTGCCCTCCCAGTCTGAGCTGTCCAGGGGCCAGTGACCTCAGTCCTACTGAGTACTTCCAGATGGTGGAATTCATCTGCCTTCTTCATGAAGCACTCACGGGCAAAATCCTCTCAACAAAAGGAACACAGTCTCCCCGCCCACCCACCCACTGATGTAAAAGCAGGAGAGGGATGTGAAACAGGTTAGTTTAGGGATGGATGGAAGGAAGTTAAAGCTTTATGGGCTGCTAACCTGTCCTTTCCTTTGAAGGCAGGGATAATGTCTCAGATTTAAAAACACATTTCTTGAGTCTTAATTAAATGTCAAGCCTTCTGTTGGATTCTTTCACAGATGATTTGATTTAGTCCTCACAACAACCCTGTGAGTAGGGTTAGTATAACCCCTACTTTATAGATGAGACACTGAAACTCTGAAGTTCTTTTCTGCTATACTAATTTTATGAGAAAACATTCAGTTTTGATTGAAATATTTCCAAAATGATTTTTACATTTTACTATAATTTGTTTTGGAAATACATTTTCATAAATAATCATTGTTCTGATAAAATATACTGGCTAGTACACACCTCTAATCCCAACACAGGCTCTTGGGAGGCTGACGCAGGAGGATGACTGTAAGTCTGAGTCCAGCTTGAACTATACAGCGAGAGACTCTGTCTCAAAAAAACCAAAATCCAACCCCCTCAAAATAATTAAAATATATAATACATATATCTCTATCTTCCAAAGCACAGAAAACAAAGTGATAGAAGTCAAGGGCTGCATTATGGTCTTTTGAGTGTATTGTTTTTAATTTGTTTCTTTTCTGGGTTTTGCTATGCTTAAATTACAGAGCTTGTGTCTCTGTGGAGGAAAGGTACAGCTGAAAGAGAGGTGTGGTGTGAACACTGGCTGCAGAGGGAACATCCTGGGGACCCCTCCAAGCCAAGGAGCTGACAGGGAAGGTAAAGGAAAAGCAAGGTAAGGACACATAGCACTTGTCTTGTCCAAACCAGAAGGAGAGAAACTTTTTTGTTTTGTTTTAAATTTTATTTTAAAGAGGATAAAACCAAGGAAAATAAAACAGAATAAAACCAATCAAAAATAAATCATTATAATACAGGACTTCAAAATATTAGGAAACCAACAATAGTTAGCATAATGCCTTTTGTGGTCTTCAAAACAGCTGCAGATACTTTGGGACATAGTAAAAATTGAACAGAATAGAATAGAAACAATGAAGCTAAAACAGTGAATGTAATAAAGGACTTCAAAACAAGCCACTAGTAAACCAAACATGGCTACTATAATATGTCTTTCAAATAGCTGCTCCTGCCATCAAATTTAACATGAACAAAACAAAGGAGAGTGAAACCCAAGCCATCAAAACAATGAAAAGGATAGTTCCTGGCCTTGGCTTCCTGGTGAGGCTGAACACCCCACCCCACCCCACCCCACTGCCCCGGTCCCCAGGCAGTCCGGGGGTGGCCCAGACTCAGGGAGAGAAGCTTGGGTGTGGCTGTCCCTACTACGGTGCTTTCTAGGCCGGGATCCAGTAAGAGAGAAACTGCTCCCTGCCGTTATTACTTCCATTCTGAGTGTCAGCTTACCCAGGGTCAGTCGGCTCCTGGTTTTCAGGCATGGAAGGAAACACCTTTACGCCTAGGCATTTCTTCTCACATCAGCAAGAATCACAGTTCTCCTCCTCCCTGTAAGGTTCACAATGTCTCTTATTCAGCATCCCAGCAGCTCTAGCATCTCAGGCAGAACTGGAGATCCGACAGGAGCTAGAAAACATTTGTTCACGAGCAGTCTCAAAAACATGTGTTTAGATTTTCAACAAAAGACAATCCGAGATGGTTATTTTCCTCAGGCCTCTTGGTCTACTTCCAAACTGACAGAAAATTGCAGTCATTTGCCACTCCCATAAATGATAAGGAAAGCAATGTAGGGAGTGGCCTGCCGCATTGTCTTGTTTCTCCTAATTTTTATAACTGCTCCAAGAAGATTAAATGCATATGACAAATGTAACAGTACAAAATCGGCCTTCAGCATGGTGCACGCACTCTGGAAGGCTGAGGAGGAGGATTGCAAATTTGAGTCCAGCTGGGCAATTTACTGATGTGATGAGACCTTGTTTGAAAGAAAAAAGAAAAAGCGGAGGAGTTGAAGTAGTTTAGTGCAAAGGCCCTGGGTTCACCCACCTGGTACCACCAAAAAAAAGATATACTAAAACTGTAACATTGCAAAACAGAATATGGTCAAATGTTTTACGAGCTTTACGGAAAATAAAATGCCTTATGTTCAGGGGCACACAACAACCTGGAGGTCTTTTATCCATTTTCATCGCATTAATGGATTGCAAGGAGTCCTTTCCCATGCCTCCTCCTTCTTAAGGTAAATCTGCCCTTTACCTGAACTAACGAATCCTGGTACAGTGTAGTATGACTGTGTTGGATTTCTCCTGTTTGCTTTTGAGGTTTTACATATAAAAATAATACACAAAATAAAAACAGAACAGAAATGCTTCAAGTAAGAGTGTCTTCCCCATTCTAAAGAAGTTAATGTTTCTCCTGTAAAACCTATTTACTTTCCTTGTACTATACTTTTTTTAATTTTTAACTTGCTTTCTCCTGCCCTCCAACTTCCTATAAGTTCATGGAAGGAAAATAATATAGCATATTCATTTGTGATGCAAAATTTAAAATTCGAATTGAGCCTACAGTACAGAGAAGATGGAGAAGATACTTGGCACTCACACAGAGTACCTGGCTCATAGGGGATTTAAATGATTGTTAAATGAATGAATGAATAAGACATCCATCCTCTGCGACCATAAAATACTGGGCTGATACAAATTCAGGATTTAAAGAGTTTATAAATTAAAAGTTTCCTACAAGAAGAAAGACAAGAAAATGAGAGAACCAATCAGTCTCAGAGACCATGTAAGCTGCTAAATTAAAACTGATACAGATTAGCAGGTTTTTTTCTGACCTTTAATACTTTCTCCTTCCTTAGCAACTAAATTTTGCTCACATATTTAAATGGTCAGTTATATGTATTTCTGTTTTATCTCAAGTTTTAAAAACATCTATGCTTAAGGGAGAGGGGCTTAGATTTTTATTTCTCTTGTTGCACTTTTGTTTTCAAGGGAAATCAGTCTCATTAAATGAGCTAGTAAGTCTTCTAGCTATCCATAAAGCCTAAGAGATATAGTCTTGACAACTGTCTGACTCAGGAGAGTGAGCAAGCTTGTGTATCCATGCATGTGTGTGAATTCGTGTGTTTTTGAACACTAACTCAATTTATTAATGTTAATAAGAGTTTTCAGATTTTCTGTCTTCACTTGAATCAGTTTTTTCCTAGAAACTTAATAAACTGTTTCCAAAATTGGGAGCACAAAGTTGTTCATAATACTCACCTACACATTTGTGATTGCTTTTGTTGTGATTTCTTTTTCAATCCCAGTAGTAATTATTCATCACTAGTCATATTAATATCAATTACCATTCACAGGAAGTTTGTGAAATTTGTTAGCCTTTTCGAAGCATTAATGTTTAATTATCTGTTTCTTAATTAATTTTGGCTATTTTCTTTATTACTGTCTTCTACTCTTGCTCTGAGTTTATCATTCTTGAACTAACTTAACTTCTTGAACTAACTAGCCAGTTTCATTTGTTTGTTTGTTTTGAAATTTCATATATCATTTTGTCTAAAGTATAAACCTAAAATCATAAATTTAAAGTGTCATAATAGATAAATACTATTATATTTTATTTGCAGTGTCTATTGCTTTTCAGCTATATTTTGTTAATTTTACTATACTTTTGTCTTGAAACATAATTAATTGATAACAATTTTTAACTTCTAAAACTATGAGGATTGTTTTTACCACCTTCTACTAATTCCATTGTATTTTACACAGACAATGTAACCTATAGTATTTTAGTTTTTAAACAATCACTAAGACTTTCTTGTGTGGTCGTGGCTTAGTATATGTACATTCTCTAATGGATAGGAACATAGTCCTATTATATCTATTTTTTATTATAACTATTTTACTCTATTGTCCAAATTTTCTAAAGTCTTGAAAGAATTTGTCTTTCAGATTTTGAAAACTACATGTTGAATTCTCCCGTTATTAATAAGAATGTATTCATTTATTCTTGAAAGTCTTTCATTATTTGCTTGCATATTTTGAAAGCGTATTATTAGGTGCAGATATGTTCTAATTTGTTTGAATTTCCAGGTTTGTTGTTTGTTTGTTTGTTTGTTTGAACAGTGTCTTGATGTACAAGGCCAGCCTCGTATTCGCTATGTAGCCCAGGCTGGCCTTGGACTCCCTGGGAGCCTCCAGGTCTCAGCCTTCCAATTGCTGGCATTACCAGCATGCACACCCAGCTTGATTTATTTTATTTACTGGATCTTTAACTTATTCTTTTACTACTGTGAAAAAGCTAATGTTACACTAGTGTTAATAATTAATCAGGAATAGTGATAATTAATGTCTATTAATATTGCCATCCCAGCACTGGGGAGGAGAACTTGTACGGAAAGCGCCCGTGTTTCATCCAGAGCCTTGTGGGAAGCCTTGCGCAGCCTGCCCGTGGGCTTGCATGGCTCTGCTGGTGGCCCCTCTGGGGAGGGAGAATGAAGCACGCTCTATAATTACAGCCCTGTCTCCCTTTGCTCTGCATACCCTGGCCAGGGTTTCCTGTGGAGGCCACACCTCCCCATGGGCTTCAGACTCTCCAGACAACCCAGCCCTGAGGACACACGTCTGGCTCAGGCTCATCCCCCTCCCACACTGAGTTGCAGCTCCCCTGCACCCCTGCTCAACACTCCTGAGTTCTCTTACCCAGGACAAGGAGCAGAGTCCTGCTATCTAGGGCACCCTGGCCATCTGGTAACTTGAGCCTAATCTCGGTTCTGTGTGAAGAAGCTGAGACCAGGGCAAGCTTCCCAGCCCATGTGGCTGCACAGTCCTCAAGTGGGCGAAGTACATGTTTGAGAAGTCTGAGGTTAGCTAGATGTGGGGACGCACACCTGTATTCCCCACACCCTGGGAGGCTACGGCAGGAGGATGCAAAGTTCAAGTCCAGCCTGGGCAAGTTAGGGATGAGCTGGGGGAAATACCAAGAATCTGTGAATCTACTTGGAGTAGGTTGGCTGACCCTGATTTTCTTAACTGGGAATTTCAAATCCTAAGAGCTTTGCTGAGAGATTAACCAAATCCCCAGACTTAATTACAAAAAGGCTCATTGATGGGGAATGGTATGTGTAACAGGAAACACTTACTCGGGCAGAGTAAGAGCAACCTTTAAAGAAACACTCGAGCTAAGGTCATGTTTCTCTGAAAAATAAAGCCTAACTAGAAAATAAATAAATGTAAGTAATAGTTGGTCATCACCATGGTGATGGCCAATATCGTCCAGAAATTGTACCTCCATATTCACTGTACTGGCAGGTAAGGCAAGGATAGGCTGATTAGGGTGGGACTTTGTGATCTTTAGTTAGATCTTATTTTGGGGTAAATGCAGTGGTAACTTTCTTTTTCCAGAAAGTTCCCCCTTTATTCTGAGCTTCCATATATCTAAGAATAGAACAATTTTCAAAACAATGCAAGCTATATGTAAGGATAAAACATTTTAAAAATACATCATGGTCAAAAAATTTCTTTGAACTTTCCAAAAATCTAACAAGGTAATATTCTTTTTAAAAAAAAATTGTATAAATACATATTACATAGCCCTCCTACTTTCTAGGACGTTTTACCTGTTACTGTTTTCACCCTGCAATGTTACATAATTTGGGGAGAATTGTAACATTTACCAAAATTCAGATACAAAATACAAAATTCTGAAGTCACCAGCACACCTCTCCCACTTCACCATCACCACGCCTACAAATTTCACTAGGTGGCAGCATGTAATAACAAATAGTGACACGCAGCTCCAGCGCTAGCAAATAGTCTCGCAAAGATTATAAAACAACAGAAAAAGTCCTGCAGTCCTGTTTTCAGCTTCACTTTAAAGGATGGCAGATCTATCTACAGCATTCTCCCGCGCCCCCCCCCTTTAAGTAAAAGTCTATTTTAAGTAAAAATTCTTGAATAAAGTTGTATGGATAGAGTAGGATTTCCTGAGTCAACTTTCCATCATTAGCACTTAAATAAAGTAAATGAAAGTTTGCCTCTGAGAAGAGAAATTTTCATTGATACAGCACATTATAGTTAAGCATTTCTCCACATCAGATCTTTGTTTAGTAACTGATGATTAAAAAAGCAAACCAGAATTTTAACTCTAGGGAAAACCTACCAATGCTACTGAGAAACTTACAGCCATAGCTAGGAAATGAGCACTGACCTCATACAACTTCAGGAAACCAACATAGCACTTTGCTTAGCCCGAACCTATGTGGGTGTTAAAAACTGTTCACATTCAAACTCAGACCGTTTCATCTAAAAATAAGAGAAATGAAAGAAGAACTAAATTGATAGAGACTTGCATTCATTCACTGGAGATCTTGACATTATTAAGATGTCAATTCTATTTAATTAAAACTCCAGAAGGCACATTTGCAAAGACTGACAAGCTGATTCTACAATTTATTTATAAATTCAAATGACATAGAACTGTCAAAAATATTCTTGGGAAGAAAAAAAAGAACAAAATTGAAGAACTTAAATTATCTTATTTCAAATGAAAACTGCAAATAACCAAGAGAGTATAATACAAAGTAGGTACAAAGATAGACATTGAAATCAGTGGGAGAGAGCAAAGTTTAGAAACAGATGTAAACGTAGATGGTCACTGGCTTTTGCTATGTGAGGTATAAACAAAAAATTCAGTGATTGTTTAAATTTATAAAAATAGCTATCATGAAAGACACATTGTCACTAATCTTTCTCAAAACACTCCACTTGGGACACACTTATCCCATCATTCTTGCCACTTTCTGGAGCAGTTCTGGAATCTTCCTTTGTGGATGTCTTAGTTGTGTTGTCCTGGCTGCCTTGATGTCCTGAATCAATTCAAAATATTTATCTTTCATGGTCATTTTGATGTTGGGGAAGAGAAGTAACCAACCACTGAAAACAACCTAAATTGTGATCTGATTAGATAAATAGGTTATAGTATATAATTTGTTTACAATGTAATACAATATATAAAACTATACAATGTATATAAATGTGAAATTCTTTTCTGGTTCCCTTGATGGTTGCCTTTATTATTTATGATGGTTTATACAATGGAGTACCACTTAGGAAAAAAAACAAATTACTAAAATACACGAAAGCATAGAATCTCAAAAAAATCTGTTGAGAATAAAAGGACAGAAATAGAACAGTATGCAATAATGCTTTCATTTAAATAAACAACCATCCTGAGATCCACAATGCGCCATGTTGGACCTCGGGGAGCTGGGAAAACAAGCAGCCAGTTCACCCCTCTGGTGGGCAGCTGTGAACCTACCAGTGAGCGGGCTAAGAATCAAACATCCATCACCCCCACACACACCCCCACACCCCCCGCTAGCAAGTGAGAGTCAGACATCCAAGCATGTCTTGCGAGTTTGACTATAGGCAATATAGCAAATAAGGGGGATTTTCTTCTGCCATCTCTTTGAAGGCAAATATTTTTAACTCTGTTTTGCTCTGTTCTGATCAATGGTATTGCTCTATTTAATATTCTTTTTTTATAATTTCTGTATTTCTTTTGATGTTGCTCTACCTGATTGAAGGAACAACTATTGTGAAGAAAACCAGATGTACTATTGTGCCTATTGCTGTTGTCCCGGTGACCTGCTGTGAGGTTCTGTACCAATTTCACTGCACTGCCTCAGTTGGCGGTGTCCTGTCTTGTTCTGCTGTATTTTACTACCTTCAAAATAAAATAAGTAAATAAAATTTAAAAAATAATAAATAAGAAAAAATTTTTAAAAAGTAAATAACAACAACAAAACAGATCAGTAAGGTACTGAGCAACCTGAAACATGATATAACTAAACAGATAATGGACTTAAAAAGCAAAAGGAGGAAAAAGCAAGTGCTCTAAAGGATATAACTGCATGTATACTTAAAGGTGTAGGATTGATAATCATGTTGCTAAGTTCTTGTTGGATCAGAGAATAAAACTGTCTGCAGCCTCACTGTTTGAACGTCCACTTTGTATGCTTTAATTTTGTGACTGAACAACTACATCCAAGAAGACAATATATAATGTATCAACTAGTGATTTCTTACTGTTCATTTTTTTAAATTCTGTATTGTTTCTACCCCTTTTTTCTGTTTTGCTTTATTTTTCCCCTCTTTAAATAAAATAAATAAATAGACAACCAGCCAAAACTAATGTATGATTTCATACAAAACAGTCAATATTAGTCAATATTAGAAAACGGGTCCTTGGATTCCTGAAACTGGTGGTAGAAGACATTAAATGCAGAGGGGTTGGAGGGGATTTTCTAGGTGATGGAATCAAAGCTATGTCTTGATTGTACTAGTGACCACCTAAATGAATGTATTGTGTGGAACCCGTAACACTGCCCCACGATACAGATAACCTAGTTAATGGTAACAAAGGTGAGGTTAGAGCCGACATAGAAGGAAGACAGTCTGCTGGCTGCACCAGTGTAGCTGTTATCTTTGAAGTGCCTTTGATGCACAATGCAAGTATGACTGCCTGCTGTGGCCCACGCTTTCTGCACAAGAATGCATTAAGGATTCAGCGCCAGTAGCAAAGAAGTCTGTCTCTCCACCTACTAATCCTTCACACTTTCATCATTTTTAATCTAAAAATATTCTGCATTTTGTGCATTTGCCTTTTATCTTGTCTGACCTCATCACCAGTACAAATACATCAGTGTGAGATTCTGTACATGTGTGCATAGTTGTTTTTTCTCTCTTTTTTATTTCATCTGGTTTGTAACAACGAAAGAGCTCATCAGCCATGAGTCTAGCAGAGCAGACATGGGGACTATAAAATCTAATTGCCATAAAGTACGTTGGACAGAGCCCTTGACATGTTCATGTCTAAGGAATCATGCAGTCACCAAAACAAGCAAGGTTCTGGGGAAGGTGGGTGCTACTGGGTGGGCCAGGGCCAAGTGCAGGGCCTTGCTCACTGTGTGAGAGGGAAGAAGGGCTGGGAGTGGAGGTGCGTTCAGGGGTGTCCTACCGATTTGGAGGCCTTTTGTCACCACAGAACAGGAAGTAAAATGGACAGGGCAGGATCAGGGCCTGAGGAAAATGAGAAAAGTTTGCCATGACCACTGTGAGGAACTGGGAAACAGCTCAAAGCAGAAAAGCCGTGCTGAGTCCATTCAGGGTCAGCTGTGGTTCGAAGTCATCGGTTCATAGTGGCACCAATCTGTCTGGTGTCAAAATGTGTCTCCTCTGAGAGTCCTGCCTCTGCTCCCTGCTTGTCACGTGTGTGTGTGTGTGTGTGTGTGTGTGTGTGTGTGTGACAGAGAGAGAGGGAGATTTTAGATCTGTGGGTGATGAAAGCATGGACTTGTCACTATCTTTTTGTTACTGTGTGTCCCTAAGTCTTTTCTTCCCTGGTTTAACATCTCCCTCTATGACTGTTCCTCAGTGGGATAGTCATTTGGCTGTCTTGACAGCTTTTTCTTGGTGACAGATACACAGCAACAATAAAATGCCCATAATCTTTCATATTAATGATTAATTTGTTTGGCAACCTGTCTGGGCCATGGTGTCCAGATATTTCTCCAAACATTACTCTGGATGTTTCTGCAAAGGTGTTTTGGGATGAGATTAACATTTAAATTGGTAGACTTTGTATAAAGTCTTTGTCCTTCATAATACCAATAGGCTTCATCTAATCAGCTGAAGGCCTAAATAGAACAAAGCCTGACCTTTGCCAAACAAGAAAAAATTCTGCCAACCGTCTGCCTTTGACTCAGACTGGAATTGAGCCAGGGTAAAGTCCAGGAACCTTGCTCACTGCAAGACAAAGAAGGTGTTTGGGTTTTTAACCAGGCCTCCACAATCATGTGAGCCAGTTCCTTACTGGACAGATGGAGGGTACTGCCTTCTTTACTTTCTTCATTGCTGGGACAAAATACCCGACCCTCACAACTTAAGGAAAGTTTGTTTTCTCTCACAATTTATAGAGGTTTTAGTTCATAATTGACCGGCTCTAACTCAAGGCAGCATTGCAGAGGGGCATGGAGAAGGAAAGAGACCTCACAGCACAGTGGCTGGAAGCAGAGAAACAGACCAAGGGAGGAGGGAGGGAAATAAACCCTTCCATGCCACACCCCCAGCGACCCACCTCCTCCAACCAGGCTTCACCTTCCAAAATCATAGTTGGCTATAAACTCTTCAGTGCGTGAATCACTGGTGAGTGTCACACCCCTATGATGCAATCACCACCCCAAAGTCTTACCTGTAAATTCATGAAACTTTGAGGGGCCACATCAAGATAGCAACCATAACAGATTAGATAGATAGATAGATAGATAGATAGATAGATAGATAGTCGGCAGGACAGATAGTGGTTAAATATAGATGTATATAGACACAGATGAGAGAGGTCCACACTGGTTAGTTCTATGTCTCTGGAGAGCCCTGACTCACACAGTGCAATGGTTTGCAACGCACCACCAGAATTCACATGTTGGCAGCTTAACCCTCATGCGACTTGAGAGGTGGGGCCTAATGGGAAGATTTTAAGTCATCGGGCCTCCCACTCTCCCTGACAAGTCACACATTTAGAGCCGAGCTCACAGAGTAGGTTTGCTGTCTTGAACGTTTGCCTTTCGACCTTCTGCCACGTGCTGATGACCCAGCGAGCCTCTCACCGAAGCTGGCACCTCAATTTTAGACTTCCCAGCCTCCAGAACTGTGAGCATTTGAACTTCTGATTATTATAAATTGCTTTGTCCCAGATACTCTGATATAGCAGCACAAAACAGACTAAGACACTTTGTCTGAAAAGCCCTCACTTAACCTCTCCAGTAAATGGATCACAGAAGCCACTTGTGCTAATCAACATATGCAGCCTTTTTGACCGACTTCAAACTGGAAAGGGCTATAAACATACACACTCCCGCCTCCTCACAAACTATAATCTCCAAATTCCTTACCTTCTGGAGGTTGCTGAATGTTTATGATATTTAGTGTATCAATGACTATCTTAAAAGGATTACACAGGAGTATATTAAGACTGAATTCGCTACTAGCAGTTTCAAAGACAGTGACCAGATTATTTCCCAACTTTGCTATTGGTCTGCAGATAAGCTGC
Source organism: Hydrochoerus hydrochaeris (assembly GCA_004027455.1). NCBI lineage: Eukaryota > Metazoa > Chordata > Mammalia > Rodentia > Hydrochaeridae > Hydrochoerus > Hydrochoerus hydrochaeris. The sequence continues at coordinate 16,904 of PVLA01002041.1, forward strand.
TTTTATTCAGACATGCGCAGTTTCTAGCACACCACTCATAAAGATGATTACCAAAGTGGATCTGAAATTCAGCATCCACTCTATTGAAAATAATGAGTATTTTGCTGGAATAAAGATGACTAATAATGCATTATCAAAAGCAATAAAAGCTAGGCTGATGCAATTTGGCAACTCACCCACATAGTTCCAAAAATGGCCTGACTTTTATAAATCCATGATGTAACATTAGCAACTTTCTCCTCACAGTAAGTTGGCTGGAGTTTTTTTCAGTGCCCCAGCTCATTGATAGATGGTTACTTTTAAGTAAACTAGCTCCTGTTCAGATGTATTGGATGGGACATGAGCTGTGAAACAGTATACATAGGGTTGTGCTCTCTCCTTACAACTCTAGCTATGCAGAGCTTCATTTTGAAAAGAGACCTCTTCAGATAGTAAGCCCAGCACAGCCAGCCCAGACATTAAAATGCTGATACTGTCTTCTACTTGTTAGAAACAGCTGATACACCATGCAGATCCTTATGCTTCATATTGTTCCTCCTCTTCTCTGCTCCCTCCTTGGGCCTCTCTAGCTAAACAGATACCGCAAGGCAGAGACAGGGCCCCCAAAGCCTCCTCGAGAGCAATTGCCAGCACCCATCCTACCAATCAGCACCATCCCCCACCGGTGGCTGAATATTCTAAAGATTATACCAGTGGACTCAGAAAGTTTTGAGCACCTTTTTTTTTTTAATGTAGTCTTTTAGTCAATCTATTTTTATTTTTTTTAAATAAAATAAACAAGAACATTTTATAGCAATCTACACTTTGTTTTTCCCATACATTTCTATTCAACAATAATTATTAATCTATACCATATCCCAAGCATTTCTATAATACACACACACACTTTCTGCTATGCTATGAAAATCTTTGTTTGTTTGTGCTACTATAATAAAATACTACAGAGTGGTTAATTTATAAACAACAAACACATTCATTTCTCAAGTTTCTAGGGGCTGGAACTTCCAAGAGCAAAGTGACAGCAGGACTGGGGTCTGGCAAGGGCCTGCTGTCTTGCTTCCAAGATGGCACTTGGTTGATGGATCCTTCAAAGGGGACAAATACCATATCCTTACATGGTGGAAGGGACAGAACACTAAGAAATTGTTTCCTTTAGTCCAGGTCCCTTTTACAAAGCTGCTAATCACTTCCCAGAGACCACATGTTTTCAGTACTGGTCCCTTGGGGCTTAAATTTCTACATAAAATTTCTACATTCAAATCACAAGCAGCACACACACAGACACCCACATCAGTTATTCCTCATGACAATACTGTGACTTGGGTGGTATATGACAACTTTTACCAACAAACATATGAATATTCTATGTGATAGATGGCAGGTCGCATGCTAACCACTTGCATAGATTAGCTAAACTAATCTACAACAGTGTCATGAGATACACAATTTTTTCATAGACAGATGAGGCAGCTGGGGTTGGAAAAGATTAAGTCACGTCCTTAAGGCTAAGGAGCTGGTAGGAACAGAGCAGGGATTCTCATCCAGGCTTACAGTTCTAACTTTCCACTGCTGTCTCCACTGTTCTACATTCCCTTGCACTGAAGTTGATTTGGGCAGAAGTACTGAATTATAGGACAACTACAGTTTCTAAATGGATAAATGTATCCTGAGCATTCACTTTCTGTTTTGGTTTTAGCATCACATAACTTTCACAATATAAAAATGATAAATTCATACTGAAACCCAAGTAGTTTCTGGAAGCATCTCTGTTCCAATTTCTTCTTGGTAAGTCTCATCTTTAACTGATGGATGTTTTGCTATTCTTTAAAGAATGCTTTCTGTGTTTTTCTTATAGATTGCATTTAATACTTAAATTCTGAGTTTATCAACTTCCTAAGATTATTGCAGGACAAAAGGAATATTTGCAAATTCCCCATTTTTCCCTACTCTTGCCTTGTAGGGGAATGCCAGACCCTAATTTTTGAGGACAGGAGCCATGTCTATCATTCCTCATTCCTAAAATATTATAAAATAATACTGTTTGTGTAAAAGAATATATGTGGGTGAGAGGTAGTGCTATTTAGCCATTTTCTCATTTTCTGATAATTTTATTCTAGATTTCCACTTATGATTTTTGCAGTTTTATTACATTATTACTCACATAGTATACATGTTAACCATTTAAAGTGTACAGTTCATTGGTTTTTAGCAATATTCACATTATGCAACCATCAAGACAGTCACCACTGGAACCTTTTCATCAAGACCCAAAGAAACTCTGTATCATTAACAAATGGTGCTGTATGTCTCCAGAAGATACAATTGCCCCACGTATGACAACAGTGCTCTTTCACTTCCACAAAATACCAGTCCCCAGGTTAAAAATTCACCAGGGCCAGTATATGGCATATGGCACTTTGTTTTCTCTTTTTAATGCGACAACTTCTACATACAAAACCCATTCATTTATTTAACAAATATGCACATCTGCTCTACTCCAAGCAATGAGCTAGATTCTGGGGATGCTGTGAAGAACAAGAAGGATGCACAGTCCCCTCCTTAAGTAATTTACATTCTAGTCAGGGGAAGGAGGCATATGTGATGAATATAGCTAATAAATCAGTTAAAGCTGGGAATATAGCTCAGCAGCATAAGTGCCTTCTGGCAAGTGCAAGGCCCTGAATTGAATTCCTGGTACAAAAAAAAAAAAAAAAAAAAAAAGAAGTTAAAAATAATAAAATAATTACCAACTATATATAAAGTGCTTTGACAAAAATATATGTAGAAAAGAGTTGGGCTGACTGGGAAAGCAACGAGGAGACCTCTGAATTGAATGATCCAGCTATGCACAGGGATAGGCAAAAAGCATCCTAGGCAGACAGAGAAGCAAGGACACAGGCCTGGGCTCCTGAGAGAAGGGACAGGAGGTTCATGCTGCTGCTGTTGAGTGAGAAACGGAAAAGGGGAGGGGAGAAGACGCCAGGCCTCGTAGGGCTCCTGAAATGAAAGCTAAAGAAAAAGAATGAAAACACCTTTCTCACTACTGTAAAGAGTAGGCTGAGAAGGAAGGTCACACCTTGTACAAACAGGGGCAAGATGGTGGTTAGGACTAAGAAAGGGGTGGTGGAAATGGTGAGAGTTTGATGGATACATGACCTATTAGACCTGTGTGTGGGGGGTAGGGAAGATGAAGGGGAAGGTTGGGAAGACTGAGGTAGGGGCACGTAGCTGTCAGGAATTCCCCTTCGGAGTGCTCTAACTTTCTAATGCATATTAAATACCCAAATGGGAATAGCAAATAAATAGAGGATATGCAAATCCTAAGCTAATGAGAGAAAAGAAATTAGAACTGGGAATAATGAATCTGAGTATCAACAACAAGGTGGTATCAAAATGAAGCCAATACATACTATGATCTGCTTATTTAAACCCTGCTTATGAAGCATGGTAATTCTATGATCTTGAACAAATAAACTCTTATGCCTCCATTTTTTTCTTCTATAAAATGGAAATGAAAATACTATTCTAGGATGTAGGGAATAATAAAATAATTTATGTACTCTAACATTTGGATAAGTACTCCAAGAGTATCAGTGTAACTAATTTATAATTTTCCCAAAATGTTTTCACACTCACCCTGAGTATGACTGTTTTAAAACCATGAAAGCATTGCTGGGTATGGAAGCATATATCTATCATCTCAGCACTCTGGGAGGTTGAGGTAGGAAGATTGCTCTGTGGGACTCTGGAAATCCTGGCTGGGCCCTCTGCTGCTGGAAGTCCTCACTGGCCATCTCAAGCTTCTTCAGCCTTCCTCGCACCCTGAAAACTCTCCAGATAAGAGGAAGGCCCCAGTCTCAATGTTTCCTGTTGGCAGACATCACTCTTCCAGATTTGCCTAGCTTGGAGAAAAGAGACAAACCTATCCTTCTCCTGAGAGTGATGAGCAGGGAAATGCCACAGTAATCTTACCATCCATCCTCTGTAGAGTACCTTCTCAAATTATCCTCATATACTTGGAGATGATTTGAAGATTCTATTTTGTCATGCCTCAGTAAATCCTATAAAAATGGATTAGTGTCAATCTTTATAATGTGACTATGTTAGTCAACTTAACATTACTAACACAAAACTGAGGCAATTAACAGATAATGAGGAAAGGGTTATCTACCTGATAGTTCCAGAGGCTCCTGTCTAAGATGGGAGGGAGCACTGCACTGGGCCTCTGGTGAGGATGCCAGGTGACAATGACAGAGAGTAAGCAGCAGAGCAAAATCACTCACCTCATGAGCCAGGAACAAAATAGAAAAAGGAAGAGTCCAGGTATCCCCTAATCCCCACAATGACATATTCCCAGTGACCTAAGGAGCCCCCAAGGCCTACTGCCAAAGATTCCTCCACCTCACAAAAGTGCCACTCCTGAGACCAAGCCTTTACCACATGGACCTTTGTGACACTATCCATATTTGCGTCATAGCTGTGGAGAATTTGGTATACTTCATAATCAGCTCTGGCTTCACGTATAATTTGAAGAAACAGGAAATATCTTATTTCCTGACATATATATTTATTCTTTGATTTTTTAATTTCAAATTTGTTAACCTATAATAATCTCTATACAAACAAATAGAACTTTCCGGAAGTCACTACTAAGCAACGAGAAGGAAATGAGGCAGGAAGCTGTGGAAGGACAGTGTCCAGAGCAAAGTAAACAAGAATGAAGCCCCATACACAAATCTAAGTCTAAAGAGACAGAATGGAGGGCAACTTGTAAGTTTGCCTCTTCTTTCTGTATCCTTATGCTGATGGATTAGAAATATAAATAAGACATTATGAAAACCTGTGGTAAAGCTCAAAGAAAGAGTCATGTGGGTGATGTCTGAGTTTAAGGGAAGATAGTAATTAACTGCTCTTTCTCTTCAGAGGTCAATATTAATTAAGAAATTAAATCAGAATCATGGAGGCCAAAACATCAGCCCCGTAACTGTGAAAGACAAGACTAAAGAACGTCACTTATCCTGTGGTAAGTGTTGGCTTCCTGCTACTTTCCTGTAGAAAGGTGGTCCCCTTACCAGGCAAAATTAAAGCCTGCCCTTGTAACTTCCACCCTGTGGAGGTGCAGGTCACGAATGCATGCGTGCTGTCGGCAGGCAAGTCCCAGGGAGAAACCCACATAGCCTGCTCTGATCCGATGGGGGACCACCAATCTAAAAGGCTGAACACACAGAAGCCAGACTTTGCCTGCCTTCCAAGGCAGCATGTGAGAGGAGAGACAGGTGCTAACAGTGTCACATGCACCTTTTTTCTTTCTTGCTCTTCTAAAGGAGCCTAAGACCTCTCCCTCAATAGAAAGAACAAAATGTAAAAATGGAAAGTAGAGAAAGATCACTTAGCAAAAACCAGGGATGGCAGCTTGATGGCCACGCATCTGCTCTCTTATCATTTTAAAGAAGGAAGCATCTATGAGAGGAACAGCACCATGACAGGGCAGGATGGAACGGCAGCTGTGATCAGCATGTTAGAGTTATTTGAAAATGAAGAAGTTTGGTGGAGACAAATGGGTGACAGAAGAACACAGTCTTGAGCCAGGCTGCGGAGGGTCATGGACACGAGCCACGGAGTTCGTGTACAAGTTGGTCAGGAATTGGAAGGCAATCACAGGTTTTGAGCATAACTGTGGCAGTACTTTAAGAAGATTGAGTGGACAGCAGGGCGCAGAATATGTTATCTGGGAAGAGTCTGGAAGCAGGAAGATAAGTCAGAGGCCTCCGTGTGACTTGAAGTGGAAGTAACATTACCCAGTGCCCTCGCAGTAGATTGGAAGTGAATGACCTTTGTGTAGAGCTTTAGAGTTTATAAAGTTCATGCTGCATTAATTACCTTGCTTGATACGGCGCTTGTGGGAAATAAGTCGCTCAATGATAAACACACCGTAAGACAGTTTGCTCACAGTAAATGCTCAATGAATAAACGTGAGGAAGACTCTGAAGGGCCTGGTGACTATACGAACAGGTGAACTCAAGTGAAGACTCAAAAGACAACTCACTGCCTTCTACACCTAGAATAATTCATTCACTAATCAAATATTTATTGAGTGTTTTCTAGGAACTGTTCCAGATGCTGGGATTGCGACCAAGAACATGGTAGACAAAGTTCTGATGTAGCAATAAGAAGAGAGGACTAGTAGATATATTAAAATACAAAGTATTAGGTGGCGAGGAAAAACAAGGCTCAGCACAGCAGAATGGGGTCACGGAAGGGGGTTTTTAGATAGTGTAGTCGAAGAAGCCCTGTCTTTAGAAGTGACTGCTGAGCAGAGCTGGGAGGAAGTAAGACAGTGGGCTACGGAGAGTTCTGGGAGAGTGTTCAGGGCATGGAGAAAGGCGGGGCCGTCTGAAGTGGTCAGGAACCTGCAAGGAGGAGGCCTCTCAAGGCAGAGTGGAGTCGACAAGGGAAGATGGTAGAAAATGAGTCTGGCAGGACTGCCAAGGCCAGGTCCTGGCAGATCTCCTCAGCCGGGACAAGGACCCTTACCTTGCTGTGGAAGAATCACCTATCGCGGGGCCGGGGAAGCTGCAGAAAGGGTCTGACAAGAGAACACAGCAGCCTGACTGATGCAGAATGTTAGAGAAGGCGGGAAATGGCAGGCCCAGAGAGGGGTTAATGTAGTTCACAGGATGTTTTATCGGACTTGATGTGTAGTGGAGGAAAATGAGAAGCACAGGATTATTTTAGAGTGCGCGCTCTGAGCGGACAGGAACATAGTGGTGCCCTTCCTCAGACTGGGTCAGGGAGTCAAGGGATCAAGAGCTCTGCATGCAACCTGTTAGTAGGTGTGATCCACCAGCTCAGCTCTCACAGTAGTGCTGTGAAGAAAGGAAAGATGCAAATGCAGAAGCCTGGGAAAAGTCAGGTTTGAGGTACAGATTTGAGATGGCTTCCTGTTATCACTTGTATCTAGATGTCCCCCTCCCAAGTCTGACTCAGTCATGGGTGGGGATTTTCAGAAGGGCTAATCCAGGGTGTGTGCTGCTTGGATGTGACACTGGATTGATTCACAGTGCGAAGCTGGGATTCAGGGTTCGGGCGCTACCCGCCCTAAAGCCAGGAAGCCTGGATACAATATAAAGGACAGAAAGGGCTGTGGTCACGCTGCTTTGGGTTTGTTGCTTGCTACTTGGTTGTTTTGCCCTGGAATGCCCCTCTGTCACACCACCCTCCTTTGGAGCCAGCCGCCTGTGAACTGAAACCTCTACAAACTATGAACTAAATAAACCCTTCCTCACTGAACTTTGGGTGTTGAGTATTTATTTTGTCTCAGCAATGAGAAAAGTAACTAAGACATTTCCCCATCACCAAAAAACAAGGACAAGGCTGGGCATAGTGGCCCACCTATAACCCAAGCTGTGTGGGAGGCTGGGGCTGCAGGATCATGAATTTGAGACCAGACTAGGCACCCCAAACAAAAATTTAAAAATGAAAAAAAATTTATTCAAAAATTTTAAATGCCTGGGGATGTGGTTCAATCCCCAAATACTGCTCCCATATAATCCCCACCAAAAACTGCAAAAGCACAGTTATACAAGCCAGGGACCTATATTACTATACCCAAGGTCACATCCCTGTGACCCTCCCAGAAGCGTGCTCCACCAGTCCCCCAGGGAGTTCCCAAACCGATCAGGCTGAGGTTCCAGTTTAACTATCAGAGTGATGTTCAAGGAAATGTGGAAGGTTGAAGAAGGGCTCTTTGGAAGGGGTTTGGGGAGGGCAAAGGAGAAAGGTGTTTCAGAAGGATGAAGAGAATGTGGCTTTAATTGCACGGGATACCTAGTAGCATGACACGTTCAAGCAGCTGCAGATAGGCAGATATACTTGGAAAGAGGGTGTTTGCAGGAGAGAGGCTGGAGATGTGAATGGAGAGGTAGAACGGGGACAGATCAAGGAAGTTCTCTTTAGCCCATGCTAAGCAGTTTGACAGGGAAAAAGAGGAGGTCAGTTATAGAAATGCTAGATTTGACATGCAAATGGGACCTATCCAAAGAGTAACAGAATATGGAAGATCAGAACTCCACGAACATCAGGGCCAGATCTATATTTTTATTTATATCTCTATATCTATATCTATAGCACTTCAAACACTTCCTCCTCCAGATCATGACTGAAGCACTAGAGGTGAATTAAATATCAAAGAATTTTAAATGCAAGGAAAAGAACAGAAGAAAACCAGAGTTGCAGGCAATGCCCACAGACAGAAGAGGAGGAGGAATTAGTACAGAACACAGGAAAGAACAGTAGGGAGAGCTGAGAGCGCACTGTAACCAAAGCCTAGGACAGAGAAGGACTCATGAAGGAGGCTGCGCTTGACAATGCCAGACATGCAGAGAGGTTAGAGGGAGGAAAATGGACAGGAGTCCTCCCACGACATGACCAAACAAATGGTCCCTTGCTGACCCTTGGGAGAATAATTTAGGAAAAGAAGAGGGAATTCAATAGCAAGAGATTAGATTGATTCATGTAAGAGTGAGAAAGTGAAAGCAGAGAAGGTGGATCTGAAACCTTTATCGCCGAGTCTGTCACCTTGCCCTGTGTGGCCCCTGTCTTTGTCCTCCCCCTTGACCTGCCCCTTTTCTCCTGGCTTTCTATCTTGACTGTCTTATTCCCCCCACTGTCCTCTCCCTCAGTGTGACTTTTGTCTTGTCAAAACAGTCCTAGCGTTCAGCCAACCAGGACGCTCTGAACAGAATGATCAAGCAGGTGGGGAAATAGGCCAAGGGTTACCTTGACGAAACATGTGCTGTCACAGATTTGGCACAGGAGCAGAATATCCCAAGGACACATTCGACTGGAGGGATTCCCCCCAAACAGCAGTCTGCTGGAGGCTACAGATGAGGTGCTTCTTCATTTTCACCATAAACACACACATACCATGTTTTTGGTGTAAGTGGTGGTGGTCATTGTTGCTGTTTCACCAATTTTAAAATGTTGATTTTCCTCATTTTAAACATTTTTGCCAAAAAAACAAAAAGAAATGACCCCCATTCTTATAATCTGCACAAGTACCATTTGGCTAGAGCCATTTATATTTCTTCTTTCCTCCTTCATGTTCTCCTCCGGTAGTTCTTTGGCAGCCAGAATTAACTCAATGGAAATTTTGGCAAACTCCGGAGTCAGACATTTGTTTTCTTTAATGTCAGGGCCATATCTAGATTGTTTTCCTATACCAGTTGGTATCTGGCTTTTAACATAATTGGATCTTTGCATATCCAAAAACCACTTATGCAAATTAAAACAATGACTCCACTCAATAAACTGGGAATGATAACCACAGTTATTATGAGACTAAGTGAAGCTAATCAGAGCTGCATCTTCATAATTTTCTTTTTTGAGACCAACAGCTGAAATGAGTGGAATCATTATTCCAGAAGGGAATAATTGGCCACTTCGTCTAACTCTTGCTATTTATAATAGAAATAAACAGTATAAATAGCAAGCAAATTAACTGCTTCTCCCCCGAGTCAATCAATTACCGACTTTTGACAATTCCACTTCCTGACTGTTTGTCCTCTTCACTGACTTATCCATCCCTTTTCCCCTTCTGTGGACCATGACACCAGCCACCCAGTCTCTATTCTTGGTCCTTTTAAATATGATGCTGCACACAAGTCACCAAAATGAATTTTCTGATGGCAAAACCAAACTGTTGCCTTGCTTAACACCTTGGGTGACCCTTAAAGCACCACGGAATATCTTCACTGCCACGTGCAAGATGTTTGGTTTCCAGCATCCTCTGGTGAACCTTGGTCTAAATTTGAACTCAGACTCTTAGTGACCAAATTAAGCTCTCTGACCTGGAGTTGGGCTGTCATGTGGAATTTAGGTCAGTGCCAGGCTCCCCTTCCCCTTACAGTGAGTTTCCCACAGGGGACTTTAGTGTCCTCTTGTGTCACTGCATCTTGGATTTCAGCACTTAGTAGGAAGAGCCTTTCAAAAGGCTTTTAAGATCCTATGCAAATGTATCCAATCCTTCACCAAACTTCTGCAAACTGAGAAGCCCTTGCCAAATCCCAGGATTAAAAAAAAATTAATTGCACACCATTTCCAAAGTCAGGACATGACTCAGTTCTTTTTTTTTTTTTTTTTTCTTGTTGAAACAGTGCCTCCCTAGGTAATACTGGCTGGCCTTGAACTTGCTTCTGTAGCCCAAGCTTGCCTCAAACTCATGGTGACCCTCCCACCTCAGTTTCCTGAGTGCTAGGATTATAGGCATGTACCACCATGCCCAGCTCAATTCTTTTTATAAGGGATGTTGCTCCAATATGACATTCTGCATTCACTTCTTCATAAAAATTTATACCTCATGATCCACACTACTACATGCAAATAATCAGATTTATATAAAATGCAACTCACTATAAAAATACACATATCTTATAGTTGTAAATCTCTGCTTTTCTGGCAATAATCCTTAATAATGTTATTGCTATTTTATCTGTGACCCAGCAGATCATTTCCTGGGGCCAGTAGCACTGAGATCAGAAACTTCTTTGAATCTAGCCAAAATCCAAGTGAACTTCAATGAATTGATTCTTTTTAATGCTAGACTTCTAAAAGAAAGAAGAAAAGAAGCTGATAAGTATGAATCTATCAATTTCAGGAGCTGTTGAAATGGCCCCATTATCTGTAGACATCAGTCACACATTTATACAGAAATATCTATAGTTCTTATGGTCTATCAATATTTTGGGAGCAAGGTTTTCAAAGTTGGCACATTTGAACTCTTTCACCATGTGCAATGCTACTTCTGGAAGATCCTACCCCAGCATCCAGAAGACAGTGATTACTGAGATAGGAATTTCCTTTGAAAAGCAGATGGGAGGAAACTTGAGGAAAGTAATGCTGCACTCTCTGAGGGCAGTAAAAATACTAGCAGGTACCACAGACAATCCAGCAAGTAGCAAGATATGGTATTTCTAAAGATCTGTCTATATGTAAAAATACAAACACCAGCCACATGCATGTCTTCAAGCGCTTCAGCTGTCTGAGGCCATGCAGTCTTCAAAGCTCAAGCTAAAGTAGACAAATAACTTATTTAACGACTTCAAGTAGCTCCAGAACTTCTAGAAAGTCCAGAGTCCTATGTGAAAGCTATCTAGCTTGGCACCATGAAACCCAACTTAAGTTGATTTGAGATTATATGACATTTGGTTTGAGATTTTTGGGGAGAAACTAAAAAACTTTGGATCTTTCTACATAAGTTTTTTTTTTTCAAATAATAAAAATCTTGCAACCAAATGTCCTCTTTTTGCCTTAGCTTTCAGGGAATACAATCTTCAATCAGTGCTCCCCCAACCTCCCAAATAAGTCTTGGCAGCCTCCACTTCCTTTTTGGAATCATCTTGTTTATGTGGGTATAATGAATGACACATTGTGTCAAGTTGAGAAGTTTAGAAGCTTAACTAAGTGACTCAGTAGGGGGCCAAGGTTCTCACTTTGTAAACATTCTCAGCTTGTGCATGAGGAGGACAGGAAATTGGTGTGGGTTTAAAGGACCCACTCCAGGGTGTGTAGCCTGCATACAATATAAGGAAGTAAAAGGGGCTTGCTCTTCTACCTCTTGCTTTTGCTGCTTTTCCTGTCTTCTGTTACCATGAACAGTTGCCCCCTGCCATGCCATCCTGCCTTGGAGACAGCTGATTATGGGCTGAAACCTCCACAAACTGTAAGCTAAATAAATCTTTTCTTTCTTAATTTTGGATGTTGGGAATTTTGTCCCAGAAACAAGAGAAAAGTAACTAAGAGTAGGTTAAACATAAAACCTGGGTAGAAATTTTATATGAGTAATTTAAGTGAAAACCATAACATATCAAACTGTTGCTAGATGCAGATACAGTGTTGCTAGAACCAACTAAGTGGACTATAGATTATCAAAAAAAAAAAAATGCTTACTACGTCCCTACTCCAAGTTCTAATGTCTTCAGTCTTTACACGTCCAAGTTGTCATCCATTTAATATCCTAATAAGATTGCCTGAGCTCCATACCAGAAGCCTTGGGAAAGAGTGACCATCTCCCTCCCCTGAATTTGAACCCACTATGCAAACACCAATGGCCACACTTTTCCTAACCCCATGTCAACATCTCCATGGCACCCAGTGAGGTGTGTCCTCTGAGCACCCTCTGTCCCCACTTATTTGCTTCCAGATGATGGGTGTAACAGATTCTATGGCTTGTATCTAGATGTCCCCCCAAAACCTCATGCCCTCATAGTGAGGCTTTTTGGAGGTGGTTGGATCTAGAGTATGTGATAACTAAAGGGGTTTAGCATAGTTCTGGGTGTGGGCAATGGAAGTTCCACCCTGAATGTGGGTGGTACCAATCAATAGTTCATAGCCTAGATGGGATAAAAAAGAAAGGCAGGCTGCCGCTTCTGCGACTGCTGCTTCCTCTTTATTGTTGCCTATGGCCTGCCCTGCCATGAACAGTTTCTCCTCTGCCATGTCACTCTGCTTTGAAGTAAGTCAACTATGGTCTAAAACTCTTACCAACTGTGAGCAGAAATAAACCTTTCCTCCTTTAATTTGGGTCAAGTATTTTATCACAGGAACAAATGGGTGTCAAGTATTTTATCACAGGAACAAGAAAAGTAACTAAGACATGGATGCTATTGTTTTTGTTTTTGTTTTTTTCCTTCATCAGAGATCATCTTAACCTAAATGCAGCTGCTCCATCTAGGATTTTATGTTTTCAGCAATTCCCTTCAGAGAAGGTGAGAACCAATGACTAGCAGGCACAAGATTTAAAACCACACCCATTGTCCAAGGAGACCACCTCTCTGATGCAATTCTTCCAAAGAGCTTCAGACCTGTTAATCCCCAGCCAAAACCACTTCCACAGTAGGAAGGGCTTAGTAAATGTTTGCTCCTGAAGGGGAATATTAACCCAGAAAGGCAATGCTTTAGATTTGAGTTCCAGCCCCATATTGCTAAAAGAGCCCCCAGCTGCCAGGTACGCAGCCCTCTTCTCTCTGCAGGGTTGTAGAACCAAAGAGGAAAACATCACATCTATTTCCTTATATTAGGGCTTTGAATCTGCCCTTTCTCAACTGTCTCAGGGAGAGAAGCAGACTCCATGAGGACAGAAAGAACTTCCTAGAGTTGGCACTTGCATTTAAATATTTTCTTAAAGCTGTTGAGATCCACAGCATAGGAACCAAAAACTTTAGTTGTTATAGATTCATGCTGTCCCAGACTCAACCACAGTTACGCACAGACTAAGCCATATTTTACTCTGTCCTTCAGGGATGACAGTAAGATGCCATGTGGGAGGGTATAAGGGAATGTGAACACAAGGAAGTTCTCTGGGAGGCCAGATGTGCAGGAAGCATGGGTGACACAGGATAGATGCCCATTCAGGCCACTGCACAGGTAGGTGGGCTAAGTTGGAGGCATGTGCAGATCGCATGGTAGTAAAGAGCAGGAAGTAATAAAAAGGTGCTGGTGAGGAGAGGAAGGTTAGCCGAGTTTTCACTGATCTGTGCCTGAGAGAATCAGAAGTGAACTACACAGAAGGAAAAAAGAGGGAAATCCCAGGCAGAAAACCCCTAAAGGCACAAAGGTGTGGGTGCAGATGGCAGATCTAGGATCTGGAAAGTATAGGCTGCCTACAGGGGTATGGCAGGAGAATAGACCAGAGCCTACTGCAGAAGGTCCAGAGGACCGTGGAAATTGCTGCAGCAGTGAGTGCTTTGTTTTATAAAGATCAGCCTGTCCTACATGTGAGGAGCAGATTAGAGAGTGAGAAAATAGTGAAACCAGTCAGGAGGTTTTTGGAATGATACCTGCTCACTGTGTGGTTAAAGCATACCCAGCACTGGGCCAAGCATTTTACACATTTTTTTCACTTAATCTTCACTTTGAATGTGACAAATACCCAGGTCACTCAAATGGAAGGAGGAAACTGAGCCACAGTAGGTTGAGTATCATGGGGAGTCACCACTGGTAAGTGCAGAACAATGAGCAAGAGGGTCTGGCTTCAGCTTCTACAAGCTTTGCTTCCCTCTACTCTGGACTCTCTGGGAAACATATTCTGGGTTTATCCTTGGGCAGTGGCAACTGGGATAGAAAAAAGGAACAAAGCCAATGGTATTTTCAGGAAGATTATAGATGAGGCAAAGATCAAAGCAAAAATAACTACATTTCCAATTTCGGCAAACCAGACCAAGGTCTGAGAATTAATGACAGAGAAGTGGTAGCTTCAGGGATGAATAGCCCAGAGTGAGGCAAGCCAAGTTTGCAGACTGAGACACATCCTGAGCCAGTGTCCAAAGCTTCACCTCCCTCCTGCCTTTCTCAGTAACAGGACATGCTCTCCCATCTTCCACAACTGTTGTCATAATATTTGCTCTCTCCTTTGCTCTGACAAAGTCTGTTCTAAGAAAGTTTCTGGTATAGATGTTCATACAGTGACATCACTGAGTCCTTTCTCCTGGATGGCTCAGATATTGCCTAAGTTACTTTCTCGTTGCTGAGACAAAATATCTGATACCCACAAGTTAAAATAGAAAAGGTTCATTTTAGCTCATAGTTTGTAGAGGTTTTGGTCCATAATCAGCTGACTCCAAGGCAGAGTGGTATGGCAGAGAGGCATGACAGAGGAAGAACAGTCCATGGCATGGTGGCAGGAAGCAGCACACCTTCCTCTTTCCCTTTTTGTTCCATCTAGGATACATGCCTCTTGGTTGGGGCCACCCACACCTAGGATATGTCTTTCCTTTTTAGTAAATCCATCATTCACACCCAGAACTGTACTAAACCAATAAGTGAATGAATGCAGTGTTGCACACCCATGATGCAGTTTCTTCCCCAAAGCCCCACCTATGAACTCATGAGGCTTTGGTGTGGGACATCTAGACATAAGCCATAACAGATATTAAAGGAGACTCTGTCTTCTGTCAAAGGAATCAGTAAAAAGAGAATGTGTTGGGCAGACCTTTCCAGAATTCATGAAGCCCCTACCCTGCTTAAATCTAAGACAGTCAGCCCCACTTCCCAGGACAAAACCAGGAATGGAAATAGATGGAATCTCCCATTAATTTAACAGATGTTGGCTGGACTACACTACTTCTCAAAGTGCTTCAGAGGACACAAAAGTCATAGGAAATAGAGACTTCTTGGGAGAATGTAAGCTAACTCCCTAGAACATCCAGGTCTTCTTTCAAAATGTTCCTGTATGGGCTGGGGCTATAGCTCAGTGGCACAGTGCCTGCCTGGCAAGCACAAGATCCTGAGTATGATTCCAGTTACAAAAAAAAAAAGTTCCTGTTCAAGATTTTTTAAGAAATCAAGCATCTCTCTATTCTCTTCCACTATCTCTCTCTTTTTCGTCTTCCCTAACTTCTAGTTATTTTTATTAAAAGAAAGTGTAAGAAGAAAAACTGAGGCACAATACCAATTTTGAAGAGTTTATTTGAACAATCAACAATTCATGGAATTGTTGGAAACATCAAATCACAAGAGTTGCAGGGGTTGCATCAAACTGCTTAGGAACAGGATTTAGTTACAGTTGCTTTTATTGTTGATTTGTTACTATTGTGGCAGTAGTAGAATTAGTGGTGCTCAGGACTTCAAACACACCATATTAGGTAAGCACTCTACCACTGAACTATACCTCCAGGTAAATAACAGTCCTATATACAGTGAATAGCAAAATAAAGAAAATACTTGTTATATACTGTTGCCTTACTTGCTTTCCCTACTAAAAGTCCCTAGTTATATGAGTTTAAATTATGTGGGTGCTTCTGATTGGTTGAAACTAAATTTGGTTTTTCTGAAATATAAGCATGCACAAGTAATGGTCCAATTTAAGTTTTGATTATGTTTGTGACTCAAGCAAGGTTATGGTTGTTTTCAAAGCGTAACTGGCTTTGTAGGCTCAGGGATTTCTCGAGCTAGTCTCCATTTTAATTTGCTTTGACAATTGGTCACTTTGATTATCCTGGTAGCCAGCTAAGAATGTGACCAAATGGTACAATATCAAACTCAGTTATAGTTATGGCTTGTATCTAGATGTCCCCCAAAACCTCATGCAATCATAGGTTGGGGCCTTTTCAAAGGTGTCTAGACCTAGAGTGTGTGATGCTGGGATTAAGGGTGTATGATCTCTAAATCACTCCACTGATTGGTTTGGCCCTGCTCTCATCCTAGTATTCTAGATAGAGTATAAAAGGGGCAGAAAGAAGCTGCTAAATTCCCTTGGTTGTTTTTGCCATCTTCTACTTGCAATGAATTGTTTCTTCTCTGCCAAGCCACCCTGCCTGGGAGCCAGTCGATGATGGACTGAAACCTCCAGAAACTGTGAGCTAAATAAACCTTTCCTTCGTTAACTTTGGGTGCCACGTATTTTGTCTCAGTAACAAGAAAAGTAGCTAAGATAGTCACTGCCTGGGGAGTGGACATCATCACTGGGACAGAGCTGTGTGGATGTGATTACCATCGTCATAGTTGCATGGGGACAGAAGTTTGTATTGTCACTGTCATCAGCAACTATGTGGCCATCACTGCTCAGGGGAATCGAGTTCCTCAAGCTATATCACCCATAGGGCAATTGTTTGATGCATGAGTGGCTGCTGGGAGAATATTTAAGATCCGTAAGAGGACATCATGAGTGAAGAAGGACAGTGACTAAAAAGAATTGAAAAGCTCCCTGGAGCAGAAATTCCTAGAAACCAAATTTATAGAAATAACAGCACCTACCTGATAAAACACTTGCATATATTCTTTTTGATCTTTTCAATTTTTGGCAATTCCTGCCTAATAACTATACACACCCCATACTTTTTTTAAATTTTATTTAAAGAGAAACAAAAGCATGTAAAGAGTAGAGGTAATACAAAATTCCAAAAAAAAAAAAGATAAACAATAAGAAATCACTAGTTAAAATTACATATTGTCCTCTTACAAATAGTTGCTCAAGTTACAAAATTAAAGCATACAAAGTAGATAGTCAAATAGTGAGAGTGTAGACAGCTATGCATGCATGAATATCTGCATGTATTTCTATACTTTCTGTATTAGAGGGAAAAACAAAACTTAGCAAGACAAAACAAAACAAATTCCTATAAAAACATGAAACCAAAAAGTCATATAAAACCACAGTACAAGGTGCTCTACAATGATTACTGTGTTGTTTCTTATTATCTTCAATAGAATGTCTATATCAACAGGCATAATTGAATATAGCAGTATGATTGAGTATAGCAGCAAATAACAATATTAGTAAAAATAAAATATTGTAGACAGTATAAAACTTCAAAGGCAGGTAATAATCAAACCAGAGTGGATATTCTAGTGGATCTTGTCATCTTAAGTGCAGTTGCCTATATTCTCAGAAGTGATATTATCAATCATAACAGCTTTGAATAAAATCTATCAATACAAAACAGCAATCCAACAAACCAGATTTTATTACAATCAGTCATGGTAAAACAGTGTAGGTTTTACAGAGCTTTAGATTAAGTTAATAGGAAATTAAGGATGATTACCGTACTATATCCTGTTATTTTCGGGATTACTGTCTGTGCCCTCAAATCTAGTACAGGTAGAATGACTGGAACAGAATATAATACATCTAAGCAGAGTAGTGTGGGTAATGTGGGTTTTAAATCCTGGTGCACTATTTACAATATAGCGTATCAAGACCATCTATATTATAGATGTATGATCTCTAAATCACTCCACTGATTGGTTTGGCCCTGCTCTCATCCTAGTATTCTAGATAGAGTAGAAGTTATCCTTCTCTGCCTCATTTCTGCTATGCTATTTTTCTGCCTTTGTCTAGTTTTCTCCTTCATTCTACTTCCTGCCCCACTCATTGAGGCCTTTCTGCCACTGTTCCTAAAATCCTATTTTTTTTTTCTCTCTCTCTAGAATGTCCTTCAGTATTCTCTGTAGGGTTGGATTGGTGGTCACAAACTCCCCCAGTTCCTCTTTGTCATGGAAGCATCTTGTTTCTCTATCAACTTCTGGTGACAGTTTTGCAGGGTACATCAAACTGGGCTGGAGGTTATTTTCTTTCAGGGCTTGTAACACTTTGCCCCAACCTCTTCTTGATCTGATGGTCTGTGTTGAGAAGTCAGCCGTGATTCTGATGGGCTTACCTTTATAGGTAATCTGTTTCTTTTCTCTGATTGCTTTTAATATTGTTTTTATATTGAATTTCTGGCATCTTGATTATTATATGTCTGGGTGTAGATCTGCTTTGGTTGTAGGTGGCTGGAGTTCTTTATGCCTCACACAACCGAATGTCATTTTCTGTTCTCACGCTTGGGAAGTTTCCGTGAATAGCCTTTGTAATTCACCTGTATGTATTCCTGCTTCTTCGTTCATGTTTCTTATTCTTAAATTGTAGATTCTTTTGTCATCTTCTAGCCTTTGTATTGTTACTGCCTGTTTCCTTGTTATTTTTGAGAGATCTTTTCTTTCATGATTACACACTACCAATTTGTCTTCAAGTTTTGATAGTTTATCCTTATTTTCTTTTAAGGAGTTTTTCCAGCTTTCAATGGAGTTTTTAATTTCCTAGTAGTCTCTTTGAATCTGCTTCATGTGTTCTATATTTTCTTTATATTCTTTATTGAATGTTTCTCTCCTTTTTTGTGTTCCTCCCTTCTTCCATCTGTATCTTCCTGAGAGATGCTTCCTGAGAGCATTTCTTTTACTATTCTACTCATATCTTGCTTTACCTGATTTAATATTTCAGTTTTGAGCTCATCTACAAGGTCCCAAAGATACCTCTTAATGTTCATTGAAGCCAGGTCTGATGTTGTGTGTTTGCCGCCTTCAGTCTCCCTTGTTTTTCCTTCTCCTGGATCAGGGCTCTCAGGGTTCTGGGCTGGGGGCCTCCTCCTGCCTCTCTCTCCTGTCATGGCCCTGGCTTCCTCCACACGGGTTACAGTGCAGGTCCCAGCCCCCTTCCCTGCTGGCCACGTTTCCTACTAAGCAGCTGGCAAGGGACCTCCACCCTCTCCTGCCTGCTCTTGTCACTGAGATGTAAGCAGCGGCTGTGTTTGCTTGCCCCTCCCCACAGGGCCAGCCAAACTTCAGCTGCCTTCACCAAGTTAGTACTTGCTAGGCGCAGGGAATCGATTTGGGACGGCTCATTGGGTCCCTGCCAGAGGCGCAGCCCAGTCCAGACAAATACCACAAATCTGCTCTGGGGAGGGAGCAACCAACTGAAGTCACTGTCGCTCCCAGTTCAGGTTCCTCCTGCCCGATTCCAACATGTCGCCCATTTGGTTGTGCCCTTCCCTTTTGGGGGGTCTCATTCCCAGCACTGACCATGGATTAATGAAGGTCCGTTTGCTGGCTCTGCTCTCCATATGGGCACAACCCCCAACTTCAGTGCTGCTGTGCTTCCTGTGAGTGGCAGCGGGAACACGTTTGGGCGACTCTGCTGGCCACGTGGATTCAAGCTGGTGTAGATTTGGCGAGTCACCAAGAAAACGCTGTGTCCCTTAATTTTTAGCTGTTTCAGTTGTAGTCCCGAAATATTTGACGAGCATTTTTACGTTTTAATTTCTTCCTGTGTCAAAAGGATCCGTCTTCCTCTGTATGGGTCTCTCCAGGGTGTTTTATTCTGGCATATGAATTGTTTCTCCTGGGAGGCTTTGTATTTTGTTGCTCACTGATCAGCCATCTTGTCTTCTCCCACACCATACTTTTGAGTGACTGGGATATTTAAGATTCATCTGCTTTAAAAATCTTCATATGCAAAGCCAGAGACTTGAGTTTGTAAAGCTTGAAGAGAAGCAGCAATGACACTAAAGCATTTTTCTAAAGTCTTAGAGACAATTTTAATAGCCTTTTCTCATTCAGAAATGCCATTTGATGGAACCAATCCCCTGAGAAGGGAGGAAATCCCAGAAGCACATGTAGTAAGAGTGTTAGCAGGGTTTGGATTTCTCTTAGAAGAAGTCAGTTTTGTGAACAAATGAATGGACAAGTTAATGGTTCTATTTTTCAAGAAGATACTTTGTATTTGAACACTAGGAGTCACTAGTCTTTATCTACAATGACCATTCCAATTTGGAGGCAATTCTTATACAACATTGTGCAGCCTTGGAAAAAAGTTCTGTTCCTCTGAAGGATAAAGTTAAGTTTTGAGATTCTTGGTTTGGGCAATTCTCAAGTCTACTTCCCTCAGTCTTCTAAAGAATTAGGTTATAAGAAACACTTCTAATTGCTGAATTTAGGTAAAGAGTTTACTGTAGGATGGGATTAGAAAATAGTTAATTTGGGAAAATCTATTTAGATTATAATGTTGGTAACAGACACAGGTCAAGGAGGATTTTGTATGGTCACACTGGGAAAATACCACCCAAATACTTTCAACAAATAAATGAGAAGCAATAATGGGGGGAGGGGTCATCATTCTGATTACTAAAATTACAGAGAAGAAATTTGTCTTTCACCTGAGGATAAATAAAAATATATAGTTGGGAAGGACTCATTAGTTAGTGGTGGGGATACATGCACATCCTGGAGAGTTATTGCCAGACTGTCTTAATGACGAGACACAACTGTATAAAGTTCATTATCCATGTGGGCACAAAGCCAGCATTCTGCCTGATTAGTTATAGATGCTACTTTTGTACAGTATCCATTAAGGACTATTTTCAGTCCATATTAGTAAAGCCTAATAAAATTAAAATTTTAAAAAGCAATGAAACAGCATGTGCAGAAGTTAAAAAGAGAAGTTGGACAACAGTAAATCCACAAGAAGTCAAACCAAGACATAACCATGACATATGACCCTCCAAATAAACTGCTAATATAAACTAACCTTCTAGTGCCCACTCCACCCTCTGAAATATCTTTTCAAGTGAGGACATGTGACAGATGAGAGAGAACAACAATGCAGAGAAGTCCAGAGAAAGGGAAGTAATATGACTCAGGAAGGGAGTGGCCAAGGGCAAGTGACAAGACAGGAGAGGGGAGGGAAGAGAAGGGGAGGGGAGAGGAGGGGAGAGGAAGAGCAGGCCAGAGCTGGCACCACTTCCTCAAACCCTCTCTGCCAGTCTGCAAGTCTCCCCGTCAGTCTTGCCAATTTTTTATTAATCATAATTATTTTTAACAGTTATTATTCAGGGGAGACCCTCCTCTGGATGAACACTTGTACTGTAGTGGCATGATACCATCTGAAGACACCCAGCAGCTGTGTTCCCCCTATCCCTCCGGTGGGTCCCCCATCTGAGCCTACAGGTACCTGTAAGTTCATTGCCTTCCCCAGGGAAACAGGAGCAGAGATTAGAAAATAAAAGCCCATCTGTCTCACTGTCACTGATCTCTCCACTTCCTGTTCAAGGTGAATAGTAAGGAGGAAAAGACACCGGGCTGAACACCATTCCAGCAGAGAGGAGAGGACTCAAGCCAGCGTGGCCAAGTGTGAGCCCCGAGGCACGAGCTCCACACGCCTGCATGAGCCCCTGCTCCCAGCAAGGGGGCCTGGAGGGAAACAGGGTAACAGGCTTACCTGGCATGAGCGGGAACTGTGGGGACCGAGAATGAATAACAGATGGCTTCCACCCATTCATCCTCTGGCATGGAATAAACTTCAAAAAGCTGGAAGACCCAAAGTGGCTAGAGACTTGGTGCAGGGAAGCCCACACAAGGCATCTCTGCTTTTCCCTGGCTCTCCCTTGTACCTATGGGGTGACAGTACTGGAACCGAGGGATGACAGTGCATCAGAGGACTGAAGACATTGCGGACCAAGCAAAGACAGAGGGTCAGCTCTTCAGAGGTCAAGCAAACATGCTTGACTAGAGAACAGCCAACAAAGTGCCCTGTACTTTGTCCTGAAGGCAGAATAACAAGAACAAAAACAGGGTCAGAACAGGGTAGAAGCGGAACGCTAGCTAAAAATATAAAGAGAGTCAAACATAGTGTCCTTTCTTCAGTGCCCCAGCGAGTGTGCAACAAGGCTGCTGCATAAGGACACAAGCGTCCTTCAAAGTAAATCACAGCTGAAAATGATCCAGCCTCATAAAACAAAGTTAACCTTTGAAGCGGTGGCACCTGGCAGGGGAAACAATTACACAAGGATAAGAAGAGTGCATTTGCTATGTTCAAATGACCCATCAGATTGTTAATAAATTCTACCAGGAAAAAAAAGTCCTGGGCACTGTCCCTGTCCCTGCTTCTAGACTAACTGCCACCTTTTACACGGTACTGTGACAATGACCAACCTGTTGGACTGAGCTCTCTGAGGGCTGGGACTGTGATTCTTCATGCTGTCACCTCCACTGCTTACCACCATGCTGAAAATGCCCAACAGATATGCGGTGAAGACACAGGCAGGTGATCTAGTGAGCCCTCACTGGGGGATTCACGAAGGACGTGTGTGTTGGTGACTGCGCTATTATTCGTGAAGCAATGACGTTTTGCTGTGACTTGTACAGCCTTAGGACAAATGAGAAGAGCAGTTCGGTGGGCAGGCCCTGCAGGGTGGCTTTGCTTTGTTATGTTTTGTTTTCTCTGACCTGCTTACATATGAAGATGTAGGCAGCAAGACAAATATCACACACACCCACTGGAAGGGGCTGGCGTCTTAGGGAGTTCCTCAAGGATCCCGCCCCATCTCCCTTTATCTCATCAGCCTCAGCCATGCCCAGGTCTCTGCCATATTAAAAGGACACAAATAAGCCGGGCGGTGGGGCAGACACCTGCAATAACAGCACTCTGCAAAGTCGATGCTGGAAGATCACAAGTTTGATTCCAGCCTGGGAGGTCGTTTCTTTGCTTCCTTCTCATGTCTCTTGGGTATATACAGCTGTACACTCCTTCTCCCTCTGAGAACAATGAAGTCATTGCTGTTGTTGCTAAATCCAAAGGCCGCAGTGAAGTTTGTGCCCTGTTAGCAACATCTGACATTGGTGACCACTTCCTCTTTTCTTTCATGTGAAAGCCCATTTGAGGTATCTTGTCATCCTCTGCTTCTCTCATGGGCTCCTCCTCCTCTGACTGTTTCTCACGAGCGTCGTCTTCTGAGGTAACCTTCTCTCTCACTGTACATCTTCTTAGATGTCACCCATTCTCTTGGGTTTCACACATATGCAAATGACATGGCTCTCAAGTCTGTTGAGCTCAGATTACCCTGCAGACCCTCACACCCAGATACATATGCCTATTTTTGTGACATCTTTCCTTGGCTATGCCATATAGTGAACCTGCAGTCTGATTCTGCCTTTCTGAGCCAATTTTGACTATAAAGATCAAAATGAAATGGCCAAGAACCAAAACTATAGGTAGCAAAATTTGTTACAAATGAAAAGCTAGCTTTAGAATCATCTACCATTGGTAATTTTTTTTCCTTTTTTTTTTTTTCTTTTTCTTTTGATACCAGGGATTGAACTCACAACCTCGTGCCTGCCAGGCAGGTGGTTACACCACTGAGCTAAATCCCCAGCCCTCCATTGGTAATTTTCAATGCTGAAAAACTGCCTTAGGAAAATAGACTTGGTTTTTTTTTTAAAGTAAATTATATTTGATAAAAGCAAAAACTGTAAATAATTTAAAAAGTTAATATTGCTCACAAAATTGATTAAAAAAAGATTTGATAAAAGTTTAGATATGCAAAGTTAATTTCATGTTGTAAAAATATCGCCATTAAAATGAAATTTACCATAGGAAAACCTTTGCAAAAATTTGACAAAGATGAATAAAGAGAAGTTGGTAAGCTGGAAATGGCAGTGCAATCCATAATCCCAGCTACTCAGGAGGCTGAGATAGGAGAGTGACAATCTCAAACCCAGCCTGGACAACTTAGTGACTAAGAGAGAGGCCTTGTCTTAAAATAAAAAAATTTTTAAAAAAGAACAGATATGTAGCTAAATGTGAAGTACCTGGATTCAGTACCCAGGACTACACACACAAATAAATTGATTAATCAAGACCACATTATGTAATGTACCCAACAAAGACACCTTCTAGATAGAAATAATGCTGGTAAAGGAAACAGTGAAGTGGAAACAATTGGAAAGAGCTTAAATCTACCGTATAGAAAACGAGTCAAAGAACTAAATTGGCTTAATGGAATTCACCCTGAACAAATCTTTGTCACAAAGTCCATATCACTCTGATGGAAAGAGCAGGATCAGAACACAAGGGAGCTCACAACCATGAATTCAAAATGTTATGCTCACCCTAAGGTACCTTGGCTGCCACAGTTTCCCCACCAACTTAGTCCTTGCTATTACAACAGAAAAACCACAGGCTGGGTAAACTATAAATAATGGAAGTCCATCCAGACAGACAGACAGAAAAAGGGATAAGAACTCCCAGGACAACTGCCTTCCTCGGTATAGGCATGAGGCCATTTATAAGGGTGTTACAATGGCACTAGTGTGTTACTGCTGTTAGTTTTGTTAGTTTGTTTTTTGGTACTGGGGATCAAACTCATGACCTCACATGCCAGGCTTATGCCACTGAGCTAAATCTCTAGCACTAGTGTGTTGCACTGCATAAAAATTGTGTTACTATTAATCCACCTCCTCATAGTATTCCAACAGCAGTTCCATTTCCTCCTGAATTTTGGAGGGAACATTCAAGCTACAGCACCCAAGTATATCCTGAATGGTTTCCTTTGCAGCTCCATCCCAAAGAACAGTACCATCAGCAAGTCAGAGTTCTGTAGTTTCCCTTAAAATTTTCTTCTTCCCTACTGCCTTTCTGTCTCCTCTACATCCAATCACACTCTGCCTTTTCTGGCCTCAAACAGCTCCTGGTATGTTCCATCCAACACAACCCCACTGCAACCCTTTGTTCAGGCCACCCCCACTTCTGGGCCTCCACCTCTAAATGTCTGAACTTGTTCCTGGACTCTGTCACACTGCTCCATACCCTGCCAAGGAAAGAGATTTTCCTGAGCATAAACTTGATCCTCTATCTTTCACAGGTCCCCTCTGCACTGTGCCTGAATTACAAGGCCCCTCGTGATGCTTATTAGAACTTAAGCCTAACCCACCACAGCAGTGACATTATTCCCCACTATGTCTTGGACTTGCCATCCTCTCTGACTCAAAGACATCGCACATGCTTCTCCTCCTAGCCCAGATCCTCCTGCCTTCACCCCACCCCTACAACCCTTGTGCTAGTGAACTCCTACTCAACCCTCAGGAGCTATATTGCAATTGTCTGTCTATCCTATGAAAGTATAGTCCTCAAGACAAGGTCATAACTTACTCACCTTTATATTCTTAGTACCAAATTCAGTAACACTTGTACCAATGAGTAACAGGACTCTGTACATTTGTTGAACTGATGGATGGAGCTTAATCTTCTTAACAATCCTGCATAACAGGTATTATTATCCTCATTTAAACGAACACAAGGCAGTGAAGTAATACGCACCAGTCCCCGAGCAAGTAAGTAGAGTTAGGATTCAACCTATAGCAGTGCAAGTATTAAGTGCAGATTATTTCTATTCCAATGCATTGTCCGTTTAAACCATATGCAACCAAAACACAGAGATGGGGACACGGTTCCCATGAATCTGCCATTAAGAGTCAACAGTGGAGAGAGATGCATTTACAAAGTCATTCTGAGTCAGTGCAGTTGTTGAGCACACAGACACTGGGTGTGAGTGAGCAGAGTGAATGAATGACCATGGGAGACCAAAAGGTAAAAAAGAAATTGGCGGGAGGGGGTCACCTGTGGTTTAAAAGCTTAGTGAGCAAGAAAGAGTTAGGAAGCGAATTCTGGCCAGATGCACAAAATAAATTTGGTTTTCTTATACATCCATTGCTGCATTGGAATAAGCTTAAGAAATTAATATTCTGAGTATGGTACAGATGACAACACTGCTAATGTCAATATTTTGACATTTCAAAACACTGGAATGATTAAATGTACAAGAGTATAAATGCCAGCAAGGATGATGATTTCTCAGAAGCATCACACATTATCCTGAGAGCGTCTGTTTCAGATGCTGCCAGAATCCCCAGGCAGACCATTAGGAACAAATTTCTTCATGCCTTGAGCCTCATCAATGTATTCTGCTGTGTTCCAAGCACTAATTAAAATTGCATGCTGATTGCCAAAGTAAAAGAAAAAATGCTTACATTAAAATAAGTGTCTAAATTAAATGGCTCAAAACAGAGACTGTGATTCCAAGTTGACATACAGTTCTTACCCCTACCCCATAATTGTCCTGGGAGCAGGCTGAGACTCAGACATAAAATTTAATAATGCATTTTTCCTGGCATTTATAATTACTCAAAATAAGTTAGAGCTTTAAAGTTTGCAAAAATCAGTTTCCTAAGCAAGTCATCATTCCATTTTATCCTCAAAAGATGGAAGTGATTTGATTTGGAATTCTGAAGTTACATGTGAAGAATACATCTACATATCTGAAGATTTAGGGGAATAAAGGTTGCAAACTACCTCGATGTTCTTCACAAGTTGAAGAACAATAATTTATCATTTTAACTCATATATGTGTTGAGAATGGTTTGCACTTCTACTAGCAAGAGCTAAACAAAAACAGTTAAAACATTAGTATATATTTATTGAGCATTCACTATGTATTAAGTCTTATTTGCAATGTCCAAGTCCAATACATAATTCAGAAATTTTACCAACATCTATTTTCTTTTGAAGATTGTCTCAGTTTAATGACTTGTAGAATAAACCTTTTAAACTTTTCTTGTTTGGCTATAAAATAATTATGCACTAAGAATTCAATTTGTGACAGGTACTCACAGATACCTTTTCATAATCATTCTTGTCCATTCTATCTAGCCAATGCCCTGCTGAACAATGTGCTTCCTAGGACCTAGTCCTGGGAAGTGAAGAGTCTGTAAGTTCTACTCAAACGCCATGCAACTTCCTACCACTCTCACCGTGTGGTGCTCCAACATTTGCCTGAGGGCCCTCAGGTGCCACCCCTAGCCCCAGCTGCATTGGGCAGACGTGTCCTTCCAGATCCACTCAATGCCACTTCCTTCTGTGCTGCCATGGCTCCTCCTAAAGCAAAATTAATCAGTCTCTTCCTGGAACTATCAAACTATTTCACTCACTCCTCTGTTATGGTACTTTTCACATTAAAATGTAATTAGTATGGATAGGAAGAACATCTCATTTTTCTTTGTTATTGTAGGGCTCTGTAGAGCTCCCAGCACACACAAAAAAAAGATAGTCAACCAATGTTGGCTGGAAAAGAAATACTAACATCTGGTGGTCCAATGTAGAGAATATAAGATAAATCTTACAACTGAGAATAGGACAGTCAGATCTATCAGGAAAAAAAATAATAAACTGCAAGTCAATGCCAAGCCAACACTTGATGCCAACCTAAAACAACTCAAGGGGTAACTAAAAATTACATATTTATAGAGCTAAAGGGGAATTTCAAGACATCTGAGGCAGCCTTTTGCTACACAGATCAGGCATGGTTTCGTGACTACCCATCCAGGTCTCCTAACATACACATTTCCAGCTTCCCCATTAGAGTCTGATATCTCTCTGGAGAACTTTACAGCCAACTACAATCACTGGAAACAACATGCTGTAGTGTAATCTCAAACAAATATTTTTGCTCACTTTGACACAGAAGCGCAGCAGACTGTTTTGAGAAAACCAGCCGTTAATTAAAAACAAATGCTTGCATGGGTGACTCCACCTGTGCTTTTATGTATATCCCTGAAGGATTAAACCAAGGCTGCCCATCTTCAGATTTAGCGCTTTTTTAAAAAAAAAAAAAAAAAACTACATACTAAGAAGAAAAAGTCTTGCAGAGTAGTTATTAAAAAATACTCTTGAAACAAAGAAAATCACCTGCTTTCAAGGGAGAAGCTAGTTACGCTATCCATAAAATCGACACTGTCCATTAAACACTAGTAAAGAAACCTAATCACACAAATCAGGCTTTCTCCACGGGATGTTATTAAAATGCTAGAGGGAAACAAATGGTATATTCGGAGAGAAGTTAAGTTACCCTAAGTCAATGGAATCAAGTTATCTTTGTACTTTTATTCGCTACTAGGCTGATTTTACTAGTTACCTTAAGATAAACTAGAAACTACATCTTTATCAAGCTTGTAGAAATAAAATCAAACCGCATTAAGTAAGGTTAGTATTTTCATGACACTGGGCACTGAATCCAGAGCCTCTGTACTGAGCTACATGAGACAGGGTCTCACTGTGGTGCTCAAGCAGGGCTGGAAACTGTAATTCTCCTGCCCCGGCCTCCCACAGTGCTGGAATTACAGGTGTGTACCACCATGCCTGGTGTAAGGAAGGATATTTAACCAGTCACATTAGATTATAAATACAAGCACTGTAATAAATATTAAAATTGACTATTTAAAATTGGTTTGCAGCACTAGAAATAAACTTTTACTAAATTAGTGGGATCACATTGCTAAATATGGTGGATGAAAAATGAGAGTAAAAGTTAAGAGATGATAATGATTGGTGTCTCATTTAGTCTCAGTTTTCTCGGCAATTCGGTATCGACTTGTGAAAAATTTGTGTCAGGTTTTTAACCCTAACATGTATCTGTCATCAGCGAGCATGTGCTCAGGGGAAAGCACCATTAGGAGGATAAAACGCTCCTAAGAAAAGAAGTGCCATCCCAGCACTCAGGAGGCTGAGACAGGAGAGTCAGCCCGGCTACATAGTGAGTGCACAGCCAGCCCAAACTACACAGTGAGACCCTGTTTCAAAACTAAACAAACATTTGCTAAAGCCACAATACATATTTTATTGTTGTTTAAATAATTAACAACAGCAGTGTTCTTCTCCAAGAAAGTATACACCTAAGTTATAGTATTTATTAAGCATCCAGATGGAAAACAAACAGGTAATAGTTGTTCATTATTTAAAATTGATACCATATTAAAAAGTGCGAGAAACAACAGAAGTGTTTTGCATATAAATATAAATTGAAAATTGAAAAGTAGGAACTATACTAGACACATGTAAAAGCATCTACTGAAAATAGATGAAATTTGAAAATCTAAGGCCTTGAAATCAAATAAACAAATTTATAAAGGCTGGAAAGGAGACACCAAGGAAATTACTTTGAGAATCCAAAAATTTATTTGCATTTAAAATAATTTTGGGTCATCAAGACAACCGACAAATAACTAAGTTTGCATCAACGACACCTAGATAATCAATTTCTGTAAGAATCAGAGCATGCATTCACCCATCAGTATCTCAGAAGATACTGGAAAAATATTTTAATGGAAAAACTGACTAATGAGGAGACTAAAACCAAAATGTAAAAGTAAGATCACAGCTGAAAAGAACTTAAAGGCAAAGAGCAAAGAGAAAAATTATTCAGTTATCAAAATACATGGAGGTCAAACTAGAAACACTAGGAAAGAGCATAAAAAGTTATTCTAAATGTTACACACAGTCTTCTGATTACCAGAAACTATATTATGAATTTTCAAAAGAGAAGTAGTAACTCATCATTGGGGTATAATGAAAACAGGATAAAAAAAATACTCTGAAAGACAAAACCTAAAAGGGCTAGCTAGCAACATGAACTGGGAGCAGGGGTGCTGGTGAATAAGCTCTCCTCTGCCTCCTGAATTTTAAAGAGAAAGCCTTGCTAGCTGGAATTACAAAGGGAGATTTTTGAGCACCAGCAACAAATTTACTTTAAGATCTGAGTGTAATAGCTTCTTGTTAATTAACTAACTAAATGATTAAAACTGTTCTAAGCAAGACATGTCTATTTTGTTCCTGTGATGAAAAAAGAACAATGTTAGAGCCAGGGATTTAGCTCAGTGGCATAAGCACCTGCCTAGCAAGCACAAGGTCAAGAACAAAGTTCTTTTTCTTCAGAGAGAAACCTGGAATTAGGAGCTTCCTAAGTCATCATCAAGATACTTTTCATCAGGATTTTGGA
Source organism: Hydrochoerus hydrochaeris (assembly GCA_004027455.1). NCBI lineage: Eukaryota > Metazoa > Chordata > Mammalia > Rodentia > Hydrochaeridae > Hydrochoerus > Hydrochoerus hydrochaeris. Next base: position 46,816 of record PVLA01002041.1, read on the forward strand.
ATTTTCTAGAAGCTTAAAATCCAATACAAAATAAACATACATCTGATTGTGAGAAATGTCCAATTAGCCAATGCAGCATGGCTTATGTCTATACACTCCTACTATATAAATAGAACTTTTAAGCACCAAGAAAACCTTTAATGAAACATTCTTTTGAACAAGGCATAATTTTCAGTAAATCCTATTTATAATGGTTACAGTTCGATAGTCTCATGCCAGAGAAATGCTTTTAGGAATAAGACTTTGCTCATGACAATTGTGGTTAAATTCTAACAGGTACATTAGAACCAAAGGCACATCATTCAAGCTGTGGAATAAACTGAGCTGATGTCCTTCAGAAATCCATGGAAGGGAGCCCCAAAAGTACAAAATATAATGAGTATATCAAGAAGAGAGACAGAAATGATTGCTGAAGATAGAAAATATTATCAAAGCCCAGAGATATAATAAACTCACAGGAATTTAGTGTGACAGGTTGTGCTGGGGCCCAGCTGAGTATTTTCTTTATGGCCTCTGTGGCAAAGTGTTTCACAATTTTTTAAAACCTCAGCTCTTATTTTTCCCCTTGTAGATAAAATAGTCAGTAAATTAAATTCAGAACTACAGTTTATGAATTAGATATGTGGCTTGTATGGTTCAGAAAACCATAAGACTGCCAAAATACCTTGTTCAATCAAGAAATACAGATATAAATAAAACTGTACTCTACTCAGTGTCTGCGTCTATCTGACCAAAATGGACTATATTACAGTAATCACCTCGAATGCTATTTCAGATGCTGCTGTCACCTCCAGGCAGTGTTGTTAGACTGAGGTGTGCATTGGTACCAACAAAGAAACTTATCCACAATGCGGAAACCCCAAGACCAAGGACAAAAACTGGAGCTTTAGCTCGGCAGCATAAGCGCCTGCCTTGGAAGCCTGTGGTTGTGAGTTCAATCCCTGGTACCGGTAAAAAAAGAAAAAAACAAACAAAACTGGAGCTTTAGAGACCAGAAGGTGAGTGACAATCCATCAGGCCAAGATAAAGGGGACACACAGACTTACACACCTTTCATGTGTTATCAGTACAGTTTCTGCATTTCAACTCTGCATTCAAATTTGAAAATTACAAAGAGCACTCTAGTTAAGGGTTTAATGCTTTCCTTGAAATCTTGACAGTACAGGCCTATCTTGCTGTTTTAATGCACAAGTTCAAGAATCTAAAAAAAGAGTTTGAATAGATTTTGGCACAAACTTTTGGACCTAGAAGAAACTACCAGAGTCAAATCCAATACTCCAGTTGGGAAAATGAAAGATAAAGGGGTCAACTGTGCTCATTTGGTCAAAGAATTTTAGTTGGAGTCAGAGAATCCAGGTGTTTTCATGACTCGGGGCTGTTTCATCTAAGCATTTGATGTTTTAATTACAGTAGTCAGGAAAAATGTAGGGAACTAATTTCAAACATTTTGGGGTAGGAGGGAATGCACCAGAAATGGAGTAAAGAGATAAACTGCTTTATGATTGAAAAACAAAAACTTCACAGTCTAAACAAAAGGAAGTATTCAAAGTTACCATAAAGGGGAAAGAAACAAGGAAACAATGTTTTTTTCTAACTGGTAATAAAAAAGACACTGCATTATTTACCAAAGAAGTGTATAGAGGACCAGAGTGAAAATCTTTTTAGAGTCACACAGCTAAGTATGTGGCCAATGAAGTATCTTTCCCAAGGACTGAAACTGTAAGACCCCCCAGTGTTCTCTGCATCATGCTGGGCTACTCCTGAAAGAATGCGTATGTGCAGACTGAAAAACATCACTAACGTAAGAAATTATCCTTTTATGAAATGGTGGGCCATAATGATCTGGGTCAGACATCAAGCAGTAAGAGTCTACATGTTTGTGGGGGTGATTACCAGAAACTCTGAATCCCTGGTTCACAAGCAATAGATCAATATACGTTGGTCATAAAACTGTAATTGTTCACCTTTAAGTAGTAAAATATGAAGTTATTCATTTTTGCAAGCTATGCATACTATTCAACTTTCCATTCTTTTTAAAAATAATATTTTCTTTCTCAATCTTCAAGACACAATAGCTACTTAGTGGTTATAACAACCACAAGATTTCTTAGCTTCCTGCTTCTGAACTCACAACCAATATTCATCACTTTCATCTATTATTTTTCACCAAGAGCATTTCTTTTACCAGTCATGAGTACAACGACCTGCTTACAAAATTATGTTAATGTTGAATTACCTGAACCTGTTATCACTCAAATCTGGCTTTATCTTATAACTTAAGGTAAAATTATTATGGAATATATGTGAATTTTATTTATTTATTTATTTATTTTGTGTGTGTGTGTGCTACCAGGGATCAAACTCACAACCTCGTGCTTGCGGGGCAGGCACTGATGCCACTGAGCTAAATCCCCAGCCCCATGAATTTTCGTTAATAGAGGCTACTATATTTCTAAAACATTTCTATTATTTAAGGATGGTGCTATAAATCTAAGCCTATATCTTTATTTTTAGAATATAAAAACATAATATTTTGGCTGGGGTTTTTTTTTTTTTTTTTGGTTTTTTTTTTTGAGACAGGGTCTCACTACTTTGCCCTGGCTGTTTTCAAACTTGTAATCTTTCTTTTTTGGCCATAACTTAATATTCTGAAGATTGGGAATACATACTTGAAGTTATCCTTTCCTGAAATTTGAGTGTTTCAATAGGTTGAATTAAGAAAATCAATTCTCTGTATACAGTAAAATATATATATAATTATCAGTTCAGTACTTACACAGGATAGTGCTATCAGAAAATATATGAATGTTTGTTTTACAAATCTTAGGGCCAGGGATATGACTCTGTGACACAGTGCCTGCCTGGCAAGCACAAGGCCCTGGGTTCGATTCCCTCCCAACCCCACCACCGACCAAAAAGTGTTAGTATGTTGACTTTAGTATGAGTTTCAGATAAAATAGTGCAGCTCTACTACAAAGATCTAATTGAAGAGCAGCTACAAATTCCTCAACTTTCCCACATTTCTACATTGTTCTTCACTGGCCAAAATACTTTCAGTTTCTAGGCTGAACATGGTAGGTTCTCTCCTTTCTTTGCGGATTGTTTGAAAGAAAAGATGGGCTTTGGAACAATGTCTTTTCTCCAGGCCTGACATACCCATATGAGAAAAATCTATTCCTACATTTGACTGCTTTGGCGAGAGAAATGGGATTCTTTCCCCTCCAGCCAGTGACCTAAAGGAAGTAGTGACAAGAGAGTAAATAGAAAATTACATCAACAAGCAATAAAAGAATACTTCCTTCTTAACGACCAGTACGAAATAGGATAAGAATGATTTTACACAAAAGATAGAGAATAGAAATTGAGCAGGAAAGAATCTTTATAGAGACCATAGTGTCATTAGTATTTTTTGATTTTCCAAATGATTTATATAACTTGACCTGTGCATTTGTTTTTAATTGATTCAGGAAGGCTGAGTTTTAACCCCAAACAACCTGACCCAAACAGAATTTTATGAATTACCAGGGACCTGGCCAAGATTCCCAACTGCCTGTATGAGGGGTACAGTGAAGGGTAAAACAAGAAACATAAATTCAGTAACCCATGATGGGGGCTGGGAGGTCAGTGCCTCAGGATGGGCAAACCAGCTATTCCAAACCAGCCACTATTTATTTAATGTGTGTAATGCAGTGGCTCTAAGCAATGATAGGAGAAGCCTGTGCAGGATTCCAGGTCGGTGAAAGATTCAGAGGTCAATGACACTGCAGGCAAAGAATAATCCAGGAATGACTCAAGAGGGTGGAGATGATCTTATGCTAAAAAGAAACTTATTCTGGAGTGTTCTTTTTCATTTTAGCAGTCTTAAAGTGGGTGGAAAAGGATGGCCCATCCCAAGAGTTAATGGGAAGTCTCAAAAGGGTGAACCATAATTCCAAGCCTCCATTTATCCCTTAGGCCATTGTGAATTTGTGATCCCCAATAGAACATGGTCACAGGAATAAAGTTGAAGCATGCAATCCTGTGAGATGTCCTGTTTCACCGGACGTAAGAGAAGTCTGAAAGGTGGCACTGACTGTCCTCCTGTCCACTGGCAAGATGAAGGTGCGCTCCCACCTGCTAGATTTTATAAATCCACCTTGATCCTTCACCTGGGCCTCTTGCTCCACTGTCGGACCACCAGGCCCCGCCCTCAGGCTGCTCCCCAAAGCAGCTCACTCACTTTTAAACTTGGGGCCGCTGACAGCAAAGTCCTCAGGAGATCCCTGACGAATCAACTCCCGATTTTTACTTGTAAGGAAGTTTCCAGGCAGCTTAAGTGTTCCGGGAACAATTCGTCTTGCTTTCGCTAATCAAAAGGTTACAAAAGCACAGGTGAGATCCAAAGTTGGCACAGGGGAAAGAGGTGCCACTGTCCTCGCTGGAAGGCGCAGCAATCACGTGAGAAGCTGGTGACGAAAGTCCCCCAGCCCCTTGAAGGACCCCAAAGCGAGCGGCCTCACGCTGCGCTCGGGGCGGCGGGGCACAGGTCCCGCTCCGCGCCAGGCAGGTGACAGCGCCAGGACACCGCGGCGGCCAGGGCCCTCCCGACAGCATTCCCGGCACTCCCAGAGCCCGGCCCCGCCCCTCCGCGCCCCCACCTGTTGTGAGCCCCCCCAAACCCCGAGTTTCTCCTGGCCCAAGTGCTTTGGAAACTGTCAACGGCCGGGCAATGTTACAGTGACAAGCGACCATAAATATGCAGGAGAGATGCGGCCAAAGTAGCAGACACGCGGGGCCGGCGCTGGCGGGGGACGGGCAGCCGGAGCCGGGCCCCAGTCGCCGCGGCGGCGCCGCCAAGGCCGGGAGGGCGGCGCCCACACCCGCGGGGCACCGAGGCTGCGGCGACGGCGGGGACCCCGGACGGACGGCTGCGGCCCCAGCGGACGGCGGGCAGCGAGCTCTGCTGCCCCCAGGCTCCGCCGCCGACCCGCCCGGCCCCGAGGCCCGCAGGAGGCGCCCGCTGTCCCCAGCCGCGCGGCCCGGCCTCATGGAGCCCGGCGCGGCTTCCCGCGCCGCCGACCCCTCCGCCAGCGCCCGCCACGGCGACGGCAGGAAGAAGATGGCGGCGGCCGTAGCAGCGGCGGCGGCGGCGGCCTCTCACGCGTCGCTGACGCCAATGGCGCGCGCCGGCCGGCGGGCTGCGGACGGCGGCGGCGGCGGCTGCCAGGGCGAGGGGCGGGGCGAGGCGGGGACGGGGCCGGCCCCGGGCGGAGGCCGGGCCGCAGGCTGGCGGGAGGCGGTGGCGGCGACGGCGGCGGGGACGGTTGGCGGCGCGCGGAACATGGCGGGCGTCGGCGACGCGGCCTGCCCGGGAGAAGGCGGCGCGGGCGTGCGGGCGGAGCAGCCGGACCGCGGCGGCGGGGGGCACGGGCCGCCGCCGACCCCTCAGCACACGGAGACGCTGGGCTTCTACGAGAGCGACCGGCGGCGGGAGAGGCGCCGCGGCCGCGCAGGTGAGGCGGGAGGACGCGCGGGCGGCGCTAGGCCGCGGCCAGGGCGACCCCGGGACCCGCGAGCCGCGCGCCCCGGCCTGACAGCTCCGCGAGCGGCCGCGCCCGGCGCCTGGCGCCCGGAAGGAGGCTGCGGCCGGCCGGGCTCCGGGCTCCAGAGTCCGGGGAGCCGGGCAGCGCGGCGCGGCGCGGCCGAGGGTCGCGGGCATCGCCGCGGGCGGGGCTGCGCGCAGAGGAGACGCGCGGTTAATGCTGTTCGTGCCAAGGTGACTTCTGTTGTCATTTTAAGCGAACTCGAACCCTAAGAACCTGTTAACTTGCCCTCCAAATAGATTATGTCACAGATGCGGCTGACAAGTGTGGAAAAGACCGGGAAGTTGGGTCGTTTTACAGAACAGAAATATTTAGCACTTCTTAAAATGGTCCATGGGAACTTTTCCCTAAACTGAAACTGCCACAGAAGAAATACGTAACCACACCTGAATCCTGCCATTGAGCCTTCTTAGGCATGTCTTAATAGAATTCCAGTGAGGGCTAGGGTTTTATTATGGCTTTGAAAGGATTTTTTAAAATCGTTTGTATTCATATTGCAGTTGTGTATTAGAAGTAAAAGGAAGATTTTCGAGATGTGTGTTTTATCTAATACAGAGTGATCACCAGGTTTTAATTCTTATATAATTTTGAGTCTTGAACATTAGCTGAACCATACATAACTCCATTAAATTTCTTCCAACTAAAAATTGACTCTAATGCAGTTGAATAGGAGCTCCAATAACTGTTGTCTTCTGCAGTTCAAGCAAATAAATGTTTCAATTGGCTGCTGTAGCATCGATTGTTCCTGGGTATTGATACTATATAAAGGATGACCAGAGGAGGTCCTAACTTGGTTTGCTAATTCTTGGAACTGGGCTTAGATTTTTGAATAGGTCCACATCTTTGAAAACTTAAATATGGACCGTGCCTTGTTTGGTCTTTTCCAATTAACCACTTAAAATTTCTCAACCCTGCTTTATTTGGTTTAGCTTTTGGTTAAACACTTGCTTGCAAGAGTATTTACTTTCTGAATTGGCAGGTTCTAAGGAAGACAAAATATTAAATCTCTCAGCTGTCTGTTTAGACTTGACTGTGGAAAGTACACTTGTGCAAATAGGAATAAATTTGGCCAGGTTTCACTATAGTTTCTTTGAACATGCTTCTGACTTTCAGGAAGGCCAACATTTTTAGAAACCTTTTGGTTGTTTACATGGAGAGCAAGTGAAGTTGTCAGGGGGTATTGATAAGCAGACTTTGGGCTGCTGGAATAGCACCTGCTTCTTTCCTGGTTCTTCTGGGAAGTCGCTGTGGTGGTGTAGATTGTTGGGTTTGCATAGATGTTAGTACACCACACACTCCTTTGTGAACGTGGTTCTCTGAACCTGCTGCCCTTAACCCTGTTTGAAACTTAGCTTGCCCCCCACAGTTGCAGAAAGTGCTCATGAGGGAGCTTCCAGCTTCAGCTGTTGGCATGATGAGCCCCATCAGGTCTGTGTGAGGAGAGATGACAGTGGTCACTCTTGTTTGTTAAGTCACAGTAGCCTGGGGGCCAGGACCTAGGCAAGCACCCCAGGGAAGGTTAAGATTTGGCCTCCCAGTGGTCTCCCCAGCTCCAGTGGAGACCGAGTTCCTTGCACAGCTCTTACAGCTGCCGACACCCACCTGCTAGTGATGCTGCACTAAGTCGAGCTTCCTCACTTCGCCTTCGGTAGTGTCCTGTGGCAGCTGTCTGGTCACTGACCCACTAGGGCTGCTCTCTTCCTCTGCTGTGTGACCTCTTCTCTCCCTTCTCTCTAGACTTTGGAAAACTCTTCCCTGGGCCCAGGGCCTTTGAGCAGCACCCCACCTAGTGTCAGACAAAAAGCACTGCTGTCGGGTCAAGCCGTCCTCCTAGGCACTCTGTTCTTTAGAGTTGCTCCCTGTGCTTGCACTGGCTGGCCCCCTCTGCGACTCAGGACAGCTTTTGTCCCTCCTTTTTGAAAGTCATCATCCTGGTGTGTGGGTTGCCTGACCATCAGTCAGTTTCAGAGTCCCCCCATCAGGATCTTGGCAGACATTTGTCAGGCAGTTGGATCCCATAAATAAATACACAGTGTAAGTGCTTAGCCATGATCCTCTCCACCTGAGTGAAATACAGTATTCTTGTCCTTCTTAATTTGTTTAAAAAAATATACACATGTATTATCAGGTTATGTGATACGGCAGTATGTACTGTATACACTTCTCTACATCAAGTCCAGTCTTCTTTTTCTTTTCACTCTTTTTTGTTTAATTCTCAGAGCTCTTTTTGGCTTGCACATCTGAGAGTAGACTAAAATTGTCTCAGTTGTTGCTACTTTACACCTTAACATGGAGATGGCTATCTGACCATTCCTGTGTGTAGTCACTGGCCTTGAACTCTGGGAGTAATGCTGATTAAAAAAACAAAACAAAAAAACACTGTAGTTTTGCATCTTTTGTCTCCTTTGTGTTTCCTCCTCCCAATTTCTATTGTATTTTTTGGCGTAAGACCAGATGGTATTCCTTAGTATCATGTTCTTGTACTTTCTTTTTTTAAACTCTTGACTGCCGCACAGAAGTTGCAGGTGAAAGAGTTTCCATAGAGCTGTATTCACCTTGGAAATTTACATTCTGCAAGTCAACTTTGGACTAAGAATTAGGCAACCTGTGTTCTTGGCTTGATGCAGTTGTCGAATTGCTTTCTAGACCCTGTGCTTGCTTTGACTGATTGCCTAATTGGTTTGGCTGTTTCATCACCCTGCTACTAAATAGTATCTAAATTGTCTGAGCTAGTTTAGTTGATATGGAAACTTCATAAAAGGCTCAGTGTAAAATAAGTGCAACATGTACAGTGAGCATGAATCCATAGCTGTGGAAGGCGAGAGTGGGAGATGCTAGGATTAGGTCTTGCTTGTAAAACGAAAAACCTTGAAGTGCACTATCCTTTCTACTGGTGACTCTTGACTTCTGGAGCTGAAACTTATCTACCTCTTGCTTCTCCTATTTGGTCTTTACTTGTCCTTAGACCTCTCTTTGTAAGACGTTGAGCCAGACTCTTGCTGTGTATTTCAGGCTGGCCTTGAACTCAGTGATCCTCCTGCCTCAGCCTCCTGAGTGCTGGGATTACAGGTGTATACCACTGTGCTCGGCCCCAAGTGATGTTTTTAACAGCTCCCACAAAAGATTTGCAAAAGGAAAAATATTTCAACTGCTCATATTCCTTGTGTTCTATTGTTATTTGTGTAATTGAAAATTTAAGTCTTCTTGTAAATATTGTTTTAGTGAAATAACTTTGTCTTCACCTCCTATAGAATACATTATATAGTTATCTCTGTGGTCTAAAACTCAGCTAATTCTGAAATTATGCTATAGAGTTTTTTATTTGCAAAGGAAAATAAAAATAAATAAAAATCTGCTAGGAAATGATTTGGAGTGACCACAAGCCTGCTACAGGTAAAGTAAAATCACTTTCTCTGAAAAGCTAATGTCCTGCCTTTCAGATTCTCAACCCACATTACTTAACTAGTATAGATAAACTAAACAAGGAAAAGTTACTCAGTTGGGTCTTTAATCGGTTCATTATCTTGGCATTTTAAAAATGTTAAATTTCAACCTAGTTTACCTTCCAAAATTTAGCCCAGCTCATTTGTGTATCTCTTTGGGGAATATTTGCATTTTTAAGTCTCTGGAAAGACTCGACCATTAGCTGTCAGATAATGCTCTTCTATTCCCCATTTTTTGGGTTTACTTAGGAACCTTGTGACCTTGGAAAAAGTAACTTCTACTTTTTTGTATCAGTTTTTCCACCTCTAAATTCATGTATATTCTACCTATTCTTTACTTTGCTACATGATATTATATACATTTTTCGAAGGCTTAAAAACTTTATAATGAGTACAGTGGTTTCTTTACTTAACTTTGATTTAGGAGGGCAGAATTGCTATTGTATTGATTCTCAGAAAAGTTGAACTCTAATTGGCCATGAACAGGGAATGCCTCTGTATCTGTGTAATAAACTTAATTTAATATTTTGGTGTAAGGATAGTAAAGTTTACTGAAGTTTTAGGTTACTTAAAACTGGAACTTTGAATATTTCATATTTTGTTGACTCTTAAGAAGTATTTTCAATTTACTTTTTAAATGTGCAGTGCTATTTTAAGAAGGATATATTTAGCTTTATTACTAAACACACAAATGTATTTCTGATTACTCATTACTTTTAATTAATATGTTTTACCCTAGGTTCTTATTTCTAAAACAAGCTATCATAGAAGATAATTAAGCATAATAGTGCTTATTTTAGAAGCAAAGCAGCATTTTATACTATACTTTTTCTTAAATTTAAAGTCCTAGATTACAGAGCAGTTCTGTGGTAGGAGATGAATATTGATTTAAAATACATGGGGGGAGTTGGTTTAGGTTTATGATTGGTATTATTTTCCTTATGTTAAATACCACAATTGGGAAAACTTAATTCTTCTAATGCAGAAGCACTCTGTTATAATTACTAAAATAGCTCTAAAAAGACTTCTTATGAACATTATTTCTATATAAGAGCTAATAAACTGTTAAGTGGTTGACATCTAAAAGGTTAAGTCAGTGTTTGGAAAAGAAATATTTGTATTATTTTATTTTAGAGAAGACTACTCTTAAAATGAAAAATCAGATGGTTGGCATAACCAAAGAGAGCGACTCCCTTGCTAAGACAGAAAGAGATGCCACCAGAATGAGGCAGAAGTTGAGGTATACCTTCCTTAACGTTTACCTCCCCATTTTTCTTATTATATGTTTGTGAGACATAATAAATGCTTTCATTGTAGGAAACTGGTGAATCTTGATCCTGTTTACTTTCCTTCATGTCCTCTCTCCTGTCTCCCCCAACCTGTTCCCAGATCTTCTTCCCATCGTCACAATGTCTTTCTCCCTGTTTCTGTCTTTCATTTTGCTCTTTATTTATGCTTTACGTTTCTCATGCAAGAGAAACCGTGCAGTATTTAACGTGTACCTGATTTATTTTACTTAGCTCAGTGGTACATCCATTTTCCCACAAATGACTCAAATCTATCTTTTTTGACAGCTGAGTAGTACTTGATCATATGTACGTGGTTATATATATATATATATGCCACATGATCACATTTTCTTTATCCAGTCATCTGTTGATGGCATGTAGGCTGCTTTCAAGACTTAGCTGTTATGAATTGTGTAGCAAGAAACATTGGTCTGCATGTGTCACTGTCTTTAACTCTTTCCAGAAGATACTAGAAGAGGCATAACTGGTAAAGAGTGGAATTAGCATGTTAAAAACAGCAGTCTTCCTACTGTACTCCCTATATTTGGGCAGATGTACCCCAAATCACAGGACAAATCAGTTCAGATGGGTCTGTAAGAATGCTAGAAAGCAGTATTTAATGACACTGAAGCAAAGGTAGCCATGGCCACTCCAGACTGAGCATCACCAGTGACAGAGGGGAGAGCAGACAAGGCCGGCAGTGCAGTCCCCTTCTACCTCAGGCCTGGATAAAATCCAGGGCAGGGCTATATCTTCTCATCTTGAAATGATTTTGAATAGATGAATAAAGATGATGCAGGGAAGAGAGCTTGCGGGATTCATAGTTCAGAGATCTGGGTTCAAATCCCACTTTGCCTCCTAACTTTTCAGTAACTCTGGACAGTTCTCCTAACTTCCTCAGTTTTCTTCTTTCACAACATGTGAGTGCTGTTAGCTGCTGTGGCTCTCATAATTGTGAGAACTGTGTGAAGTGGTGCCTGCAAGACCTTTGTCAATGGTCTTACACCTCAGTGGAAGGGTCTTAGTTGCTTATGCAGGGCCACCTTTCCAGAAGTTGGTAAGATGGAGGTAAAATAAAGCTGTCGGGATATTTAACACCGTGAAGCTTGGATGTCTTTTTGGCCAGTTTATCTTTTAAAGCTTTTCTGGGGCTCATAGGCCTGGTGTTACTTGTGTGCCAAGATGGCCTTTGCATCCACAAAGATGGCTTTGAATCCTGGCTCTACACTTGCTTGCTGGTGACCCTAGAGACTTCTTTGGTTCCTTGGTTTCTTCATCTTCAGAATGAGTGTAACTGTAGAACTGGTTTCATGGTTGTGAGAACACGATCCAATATGTGCATTTAGCATTTCATACTTTAACATTCTCTAGTGTAAAATCTCAACTGGTGCTTATAATTGAAAGTATCTTATTTTTAGGGGAAGAATCCTAGTACACTATTGGTTTGTATTTAGTTGAAGCACTTTTGTTTATGTTGTATAGATGTTTACAGAAAACTAGTTACTGAGATTGTATAATTTGTAAAATATACTAGTCACTTTACTTTTCAACCTTAGAAATAGGATTGCCGAAATAGTAAACGTTAGGCCGCTTAAACAGCCAGCACTGGTGAATATTACAGAACTCATGGAATCAGTGAACCGTGATTTAAGGCATAGTGTCATGCTCTGCGGTTTTCAGTGCTTGCATACAGATGCTGTCAGTCCCTAGTGATCTGTGTGGAAGGCAGGCAGGAAGTAGGTGTTTGAGAAGTGCTCAGTTTTCCCCTCAGTGGTGCAGTGGAGCTCTGCAACCCCACATGGGGAACTAGGCCGGAAGTGTGTGAGAGCTGCTGCTGGAACCCTCCCTGTCTTCGTTGGTGCCATACTCGTCTTAAGGACCACAATAAAGTACTGATCATAGTAAAAGCTCTGCACTTCCCGGTGAAAGACACCACTGTGGAAGATACTGTCTGAGCCTTTTTACTTAATTCACTTTCTTAAGTTTAAAACTATTGTGTGGTAGCTAGTTTCTGTGTCTCCAATCCAGATGACACACACGGGCTACTCATCTTCACTAGTTGAACTCACTGTGGGCAGACAGGGTAACCCTGTCCCTAAAGGGCCTCAGTGGCCATGCCTGTGTCAGGCAGCTGTGCTCCAGCCCTTCGTGGGCCTTCGCTCCTCAACCATGCTGCATTGAGTGAGGCACTGGGATTCCCCAGTCTCAGGACAGTTCTATCACCAGCGTGTGTTCTCCTCATATCTAGAGAATCTGGTATTCTCTTCTGATGCCACTTCTGATTTTTGATTCTGTTTTTGAATTAATGCATTATCTCTTTAGCAGTTGTACTAATGTTGAACATTTTGATTATTACTTTTTGTGTTCATATAGATCATCTTTAAATAAAGTCAGTGTTAAAAGAGAAATAGAGAAATGCCAAAAATTTTAATATTAGAAGGAACAAATCATGCACCTGATAATGAGACACAGCTTCCTTTAGCGCCATTTCCTCCGTTCTCCTGAATATCATCAGTTCTCTTGTCTGCCTGCCGTTGTTCTACAGGGGCTGTAGTTGAATACTCCATTTTACATCTTTATCATTCACCTCCCTTTCCATCTAGTCTGTAGCTTTTCACTTTGTATTTTTGTTTTCTCACTTCCACACTCTTCTCTGGTTTTATTCTTCTCTGCTCCATATATTTCTTCCCCAGGCATTTGTTGAACATCTGTTATATACTGAGCCTCAAGAATACAAAGATGAACTAGAAAAACAAGACAGGAAAATTAATATGACTTGCTGTAGAGATGCACAGGTGAGTAGAGATGCTGGAGACTGAGGTGGGGAAAGGATGGATCTGCCTGGGAGACTAAGAGAAGTTGAAGTCTGAGCACATTCTCCTGTGAACAGCTGGAAGGGAAGTCTTGAGCCTAGGAGCAGTACCAACTGCCTGATGTGTTGGGAGGGAAAAACAGTAGGGCAAATGGAGAACAGAGAGCTAGGTGTGAGGTGCAGCTGAAACGATGGCCCTGGGCCAAGCTGAGGGGAATCTAGCGTCACCAGCCCTGAGGAGCTGACTTCTCCAGGAGGTAAGGGGAGCCACTTCAGGACATTGGGTTTGAGCAGTCGTCTGATGTGGCTGCCCGGCAGAGCTGGTGTCAAAGCTAGGGAAGGTTGGAATGAGGGTGTGAGGTTAGGAAGCTTTGTGGAACCAGGTCCTAAGTCAGGTAACCTATAAAAGGGCATAGCTAATGGACATTTGAGGAAGAAGAATCACAGAGCTTCGTGAGAGGAGAGAAGTAATTATCAAGATTGACAGCAAAGCAACTTTATGATGCTGCTGTTGATGCTGCACTCTGAAGTCCTGCTCCAGAAGTGGGTGGAATTACTGGGAAAGGTTCCTGCCAGTTCTCAAGTGATGGGGTGCCTGTGGAATACCACAGGATGAAGATATGATGACTTTAGCTGATGGTATTAACCCCAGATTGTCCAAGGAAAACATGTGTGTAAAACAAAGAAAATATAACCCGGGACACATCAGAGACACAGGCATTCCAAGATGGCCACTGTTTTACTGTAACCTGTTTTGTTGAGCTGTAGTAAATGGCACTCTGAACTAGCAGGCACCGAAGGGTCAGGTAGAGGAGCAGTTGCCAGAAAGACTAGGTCAGAACAGTGGGCCATCTGAGGAGAGGAAGGGTTTGGGGTACAGCAAGGGACAGGGACCTGCAGTGTCAGGTGCAACTTGGAGATAGGGGTGAAGCGACCTTTGGGTTCAAGACTTGAGAGTTCTCCAGAGTTGGTAAAATTCATGTATGAGGACCCTTTTCTGCTCTCTGTATGTCCTATTGCTTCTCAGTTTTTACACTGAATGAATTTATAGATATATGCTGTGCTGAACATTCTTTTCATTCTAGTTAGAAAACTGCACTTATTATGAGACTATCTTTATTCTTCTTTCTATCTTTCACTAGTCTTGGCTGTTCATGTTTACAGCTCACAGATCTTTTACTCCTCTTGGCAGCAGATCTTATTAGTTCTAGAAAGCTATTAGTCAGAAGTTTCACTCTGTGTGGATTAGGCCATACTAAGGCCTTTAAATCTGAACAACTGCTCTACAACTGCTATAAACAGTAGAATATACATCTTGTATGTTTAACCTCTGTGACTTCAGTTGTGCTAAAAAGAGAAAGTGGAAAACACATAGGATATCAGTGATCCCACCTTCCCTGACCTGGGACGATATGTGAGCCACTGCTTTTCTCTCCCTCTGTATCAACCCCAGGTATCTCTCGGTATCACTAACCCTACAAACCAGAGTATCAGTCTGATACTTTAAAAAGTGCATGTGTATGCTGGTGAGGTGGTGCACACCTATAAACCCAGCTTCTTGGTAGACCAAGGTAGGAGTGGAAGTTTGAGGCCATCCTAAGCAACTTAGCAAGGCCCTGTCTCAAAACATGAAAAGGACTGGGGATGTGGCTCAGTGATAGACTGGTGGTTTAGCATGTGTGAGACCCTGGGTTCAATCTCCAGTACTGAAAAAGCAAGCCAGGTGTGTACACTTCCATAGAACACGAATCCTAAAGTATGCAAGCAGGGCTCTTAACATGATGCTCAAAGGTGTAAGGAGGAAGGACACTGTTTTAGAGCTGCAGTGGAGACCCACAGTGAATGTCCAAGTCTTTCTAAAGCCTTTCAAGGATATTTTTGGCTGCAAATGCTCTCTCTCTCTCCCATGGAAACCTGGCTCCTAGCACTCACAGGAGATGCACCTCTGAGTAGAGGCACATCTGTAAAATCAGCCTTGCCTCTCTGTCAGCAGCTTCAGTAACATGTTTGGAGAACCACAAGACCAGCTCAGAACAGAGACCTTGAGGCATCCTGAGTTCTGGGAAAGAACTCCTCTGTAGGCGTTGGCATGGGAAGGTGTGTGTGAGGTAGGAGGTGCCTTGGGGTCAGAGGTGATGTGCTGTCGGGGAGGTGACGTGCCGCAGAGACCACGAGCCTCGCATCCACAGTTGTACCTGAGCAGAGAGCATGTATTTAACCTGCATGTGCCTGCCTTTCCTCATCTGAGCTGAGAAGACTGTGGATGGCCTTGCTTGAGAGGACACAGGGGCAAAAGGGAGGATCATTGGAAGGCAGGTTTTGCAGATGTGGCTGGGGTTCTGCGGGTGCCATGCTGGGATTCCTGTCCCCTCAGTAAGTCTTCCCATGAGCAGTGCTGGGCCGAGGCACTTTGGCAGGAGCTCATAGGCCGACTGGGGAAGGGTACGGTTGCTCCAGTGCTTCTGTGGTTCCCCCAGCATAGTCCCGTCAGCTCTCTACATAGCCACTTGATACGTTCTTGGTAGCCTGTTCTTTGTTCCTCCTCTGGCCCTCCACTAGCCTGGGCCCCATCTCACCTCGAAGATGCAAGCCTTCTGTGACTCTTCTGGTTATTAGGAGCCATTCCCAACTGTATTCCCATGGCATTTTCCATTTACACCACACAGAGCAGCGGTTCTCAAAGTCATATCTGCTGGTCCTTAGCGTGTAGTTCACCTCTCGGCACAGAATTAAGAATGACTTTGTTTTGGTTTGTTTGTGTTTTATGAATGTATCACTCGTGGCCTCAGCTAGCCTGTGAGTTCCTTGACAATCATTGTTCTTTTTGCTTTGTGTCATTTTTTTTCTGTAGAACTTTCATTGTTGAGATTCCTCAGTGCTGAACTAACCAGAGGGTACTTCCTCGAACATAACGAGGCCAAGTATACAGAAAGAAGAGAAAGAGTGTACACTTGTATGCGAATACCAAGAGAACTGGAAAAGGTACTATTTTTTTCATTTCCATTATTTTGAAAGATATATCAAAGTGTTATTTATGAAAAAATAAAGTGAACAACTTCAGTTGCATTTCTAAAATATTAAAAATAATAAGTAATTCAATATGTTGGAGTAGGAATTCCCCATAGAAAGATTTTAAAAAGGTACATTTGTAGCACAAGAACCAATGATAGCATGTTAGTAAGTTTTTATCAAAATGTTAATTATGTATTGAACTTTTGTGTCCTATCTAGATAAGTTTTCCAGATAATTCCTGTCCATTTCTGTACTCACAGTTTCCTTCATTGTGGTTTTGTTGAAGGAAATAGCATGTTAAGTTGTTTAATTTTAGTCTTTTTAAGGTTTCAAAAAGCACACATAGTATATTTTAAAATGTGAATCAATAGTCTTTTCGAAGAGAAAGATGTTTAGTATTTGTCACAGAAAGAGTCAGCATAGCGGAGCAGAGCTAGTCTTCCCACACTTTGTCCCTTTGTCTGTCACCCCAGAGACCGCAGGAAAGCTCTCTTACCTCTAAGCACTGCTGCAGTTGACGAGCCTGATTTGAATTTCTTGCTGGAAGTAAGAAATAATTTAGCTAGTTATACTGCAACGTTATCTTCAAGCTTACAATAACATGAAGTCCAGTCATGTCCTTAGAATTGTGCTTTCTGTTAGAGCTGCAGTGGAGGGACTTTGCTGGTTTGCTCATGGGGCACTGTAGTTACAGGAGGGGGAGCAGTGGGGAAACAGGGACCCCTCTGGGTTGCCCCTGTAACATCCCGCCCATCACTTTGCTGGAAGGACGGCAGCCCAGGGTGGAGTGAGTCTCCCTGCTCCTGCGTTAGGGAGTCCTGGACTTGGGCGAGGCAGGGGCTGTGGTGAGGGCACCATCGTAGGCTGCAGAGAGCGGATGTGGCAAAGGAACAGTGGCCTTGGGGCCATTCAGATGCTGGGTCCTAACAGCCTTGCTGCTTTCTTGGATGTCTGAAGGGAAGGTGGATGGGGACTTGAGAGGAGCCAGGCTCTCCAGCCTGCAGCAGCTGCACTAATGTGAGGGGAATATCTAAGATCTTGTCTGGGCTGGGAACAGAGAGGAGAGGCTTGAGAGAGACCAGATGTTGAAACCACTTCTTACATCTGAAAACACTTTTGTCTGCTTTTCAAACACACCCCACTCCCCCAGTTTTCTCCAGTGGTAGCAACGAGGAAGAAGGGTGGAAGTGCAGAGATGATGTAAGGACAGGCAGCAGGGGCCTGGGTTTGGCCAGGACGAGGCCAGCACTTTGTACCTTTGCCTGCCGGACCTCAGCCTTCCATGCAGGGGAGCAGTACAGGCGGGAGGACACAGAGGGACTGGCTGCAGCCATGGCCAAACACGGACACAACACGTAGGGCAGCAGCTGTCTGACCCCTTCTGCCATCCGTCTGGGGAAACGTCCACTCCCACGCCTGTGCCCTCCTGAGACACAGGTTCAGAGCACAGCCCTGCTTCCTTTATTAGCAGCTTAAAAACAGCAGGCAGCACTGCTGCTTTTCCTTTTTGTTGCTGTGAGCACAGATTGTCTTCTGGAGGAAATGCTCTTAGGTGTGGATGGGGTTTAGGTGTAAACAAGTATTTGTTTTTGGTACCAGGGATCAAATTCACAACCTTGCACTTGCCAGACAGGTGCTTGTGCCACTGAGCTAAACCCCTGGCCCAAACAGCTGTTTTTAAACTAGGGTCCACCACGGGTCCCCTGCAGGGTCAGGTAATCTAGGCAATAAATTACTGTGAGGGTTTTCTTTTTTTAAGGAGTAGAAAAAGCGTCAGAGAGTACCATCTTTATTGTTAGCGTTTATAAAGCTTGAGTTCGCTGTAGTGTCAGAAAAGTTGAATTAACTCTGCTTATACACATTTTTTTTTTCCCATGTGGCTTTTGGCTATAGCCTATTCAGGAAAATTTGAATCAGTCTCTTAGAACAATGCTTCAGGAAGATTTGTTGCATAAATGGGCAAAAAGATATCATGCATTTCAGTTTGGAGCAATTTCTCTGTAACTTCTAAGATCAAGGGAAATATAGAAGAAAGAAGAGTTGGGTTTCAGTTCATTTCCAGGCAAGACACTTAATATATCTCACATAACTGTACAAAATTACTCTAGTATCTTTATATGTTTATTTTATATACATATCTTTATATCTTTATTTTATATATATAAGATCCTGTTTAAAGTTAGAGAACCTATTTAGATTTTTTTAATCTAAATTTTTGTTGGTTTCCTTTTAGCTTACTAGTCTATTTTTAAATATCTTGATTCACAAACACTTGTGTTTGCAGTTTGATTCATAAATAGAAGTATTTGGCAAAATTTTTTGTTTGCAAACTGTACATCAGGTGACAAACACAACCATGGCCATCTCTCCCATGCAAACACAGATGTGGCCATCTTTTCTGAAACCAAAGGACAAATTAAGTTCATGGGCTGAAGTACCACTGTGCCATAGGGCTGAAGTACCACTGTGCCGTAGCTATTTTTGGTTTTGTCTTGTTTCATTTTATTTTTCATTTTTTGGTTGTTTTGTTTTGGTAAAGCTGTGATGCTTTTGCCTAATGTTTTCAGGAAAAGAAAATTAAAAGCACTTTGCTTCTATGAAGCTTATAAGTACTCTAAGACTTTTATGTCTAATGGTTATACTTTTAGGTCAAGAGAAAGATCAACTCTGTCCTACTCAGTCTATTTACTAATGTAAAACAAAAATGTGGCTGGATTAGTAATTTATACTTGACATTTACTAAAAAAACAAATTGTTTATGTAAAGTAATATTCACAACTTTTCATTAACACTTTTTTTCTACATTTGAACTTTTTATACTAATGCAAAGATAGAAAATTTGGGGATATTTTATTGGCTTTGTGAGGACATTTCTTCCTTTTCACTTAAATCCCTCTTCTCCGTCCATTTCAGGTTCTTGTCTCAGGTCTGTTCCCAGAATTATTGTTGGTCCCCTTTGGGAGATGTTCTTTCCCACACAAGCAAGGAGACTGAACTGCCCCTTCCCTGCATTCTAACTAGAGGGGCAGGGAAGTGAACTGGTGAAGACGATGAAAGCTAAGCCAGACTTCCAGCCACCAGTCTGGCTCTGTGGTTTGTTAGGTTGTGAGTGAGGCCTGAGCAGTTCACTCACCTTCCTGCACCTCAGGATTCTCCTCTGTGTGTTAACCACAGGGTGATTCCTGTACAAGTGCCTTCAAATTGAAATCCCTCAAATTCTGATTTATATATGTGCTAACATAAGGAAATAAAGATTGCTTGTTCCTTTGTTCTATGCTTTAAGTCACTGTGTAGTCCGGGTTGGCCTCTACCTTAGGATATCGCCCAAGCTGGCCTTGAACTTGCCATCCTCCTGCAGCATCCACTTAATTTCTGGGACTGTAGGCTTGTGCCACCCCACCTAGCTGTGTCATATATTTACTGTGTCCCAGACCCTTTTTCAGTATGGAAGTCTAGATGTAAATGTGAAAGTCAGATCTTAGTGTAGTGGGAAATATCAGTTACATAAGTAATGAAAATAGAAGATACAGAGTGGTAAGAGTGATTAAATAGTATAATGAAATGCTATTAAGAATTTACAGAAGCAACACTTGCTTAGAAAACATGACTCTAAAGAGGACCAGGCAAGCTTTGTGAAGGAAATAAATGACCAGAGAATGGGGGAAAGAAGTAGATTTTGTAGGTGTCAAGTAGATTTTGGGCATGTGTATGCAAGAGCAGTGGTGAGGTGAGTATTCCAGGAAGGGCAAGGTGTGAAATTGCTGGACGTGGACAGGGAGCTTTTAGGGCACACCAGAAAGGCAGCGTGAACCAGGTTATGGTGGGTGTTCAGGCCGAAGAGTTTAGAATCAAGGCTTGGATAAAGCATGTTCAAAATTTGTACCTTAGGAATGCTGTTGGAAACTGTATAGAAGAGAAAACTAAAAGTGATTTAAACAGTAGTTTGTTTTGTTTTGCTTTTTAAACAAGTCTAAAGGAAAGAGGTTTCAGTTGTTCCAGTAGATTAACAAAACCATTGTGGATCCAAATCTTTTTTGTCTTTTTTTCTGTCCTTGGTCATTGGCTTTTGGTCCCCTTGTTTGTTGCCTTTTAATAGAAAGATGACAGCTATGACCTCAGGCATTAGTCTGCGCTATAATCAGAAAGAAGGTGGAGTGGGTAGGGCATCTTTTTGACTGTCCCGTAGGAAAAAAGCAACATGGGCATTGACCGTCCTTTGCAGAGAATTAAAGCTTTCCAAGAAGCACCCTCACAACACTCCCATTTCTGCTTGTCAAGCCGCATAGCCATCCCTAGCTGCCAGGGCAACTAGGACAGTAAATGTCATGTTTTTCCCAGCAAACGGGAGAGTTTAGAATGGTTATTGAATGAGCCACCCTTCAGAGATGCACTTGTGAAGAACTACAGTGTTCAGCATGGGAGGACAATAAGCAAGGAATGCCCAAGAGCTTTCCGTATGTGTGGTCTTTCTAGAGATTAATTCATACACCTCTTAAGACATTTGTTCCTGGAGTTAAATGCATTTTAGATATTGGTTGTTAATTATCTGAATATTCCATAAAAATTACTTCTTCATGTAACTTTGTTGTAAAAAGTTGAACTAAAAAAAAAAAAGTTGAACTAAAGTGAAAATAATATTTTACTTTTGTCCCCTTATAATTATGTGCTTTTTGGCACTCTTATTCTTACACTTTTATGTTATTGTCATTTAGTATATTCTTCTAAAAACTGAATTCATCTGTTTAGTCTTAAATGTAGCTATTTATTTTTTTTTTCTAAGAACCTAGCAAATTTTTTTAAACCTTAAAATTTTAGGGTGAAGTTGTTATAAAAGTATTGATGCACAGACAAAGAATATTGTTATTACCAAGCATAGACTGTTACTGTTATTAGAAGGGAGAAAGGTTTCTGTCCCACAGGGAAATCACTGTGAGCAAACATCAGCTTCTTCTCTCAGGTGTACGATGATACCCAAAGGGCCTGATCGGGGCCCTGAATCTCCTTCGGACTTTACTTTTTTCACCTAAAATTAGAAGACTGAACAAGGTCATCTCAAGAGGTCTAGTTGTCTACCACAATGAGTTGACTTGTGAGAAACAGAGAAACAGGAAAATTTAAATATCTAGTGGAAGAACTTAGTTCTTGCTTTTCTGAGTGTGAGAGGGTTAAACAGCTAGAAAAAAATAATCCAAATGCTTTTTAAAATAGCTTAATTTTTTCTCAGAGGAAGGGTATATGTTGAGAAGAATGTAGCTATAGCTATTTTTTCCACTTTTATTTCAATAAAACAGTCCTGGGGTTTCATTATAACCCATAGAGACCTGTGTTGGTGGCAATGACTTCTCAGGCATCTTACTTATTGCTAGTTTCGTGGAACCCTGCTGGGAGCGCCATCTCTCTGACTGCTCCCGTGACGCAGCTGTGATGTGACGCACCCTTGCTCTGCAGTCCTAGCTACTCTTCTCTCCCCAAGGCGTGGCAGCCCCTGCTTGTGGCAGTAGCGATGGCAGCTTCCACATTCCCTTCTGTTGTCTCACTTGTCTTAACTTATTTTGGGGGGTGGGCAGGACAGTGAGGGGCACGCCTGCAGCCACCTCCAGAAGCAGTGGCTGACCATACTGGGGCAGCAGCTCAGGCTTCCCAGCCTCCACACCACAGTGGAGTCCTGCTGCCTGTGGAACTTGTAAGACAAACAGCAAAGAAATCTTTCCGGTCCCTGCCTCATTCATTCACTGATGCACTTCATTTATTTATTTATTTATTTATATTTTTATTTTAAAGAGGATAAAACAGAATAAAACCAATCAAAACAAACCAGTATAAAAGATACAGGGTTTCAAAACGTTATGAAATCAGTTACCATAATGCCTTTTGATGTCTTCAAAATAGCTGCAGGTAACTTCAGACATAGTAAAAAATCAAACCGAACAGGATAAAATAGAAACGATAAAAACAAAACAATGAGTGCAATAAAGGACTTCAAAACAAGCATATAATAAATCCAAAATTGCTACCATAATATATCTTGCTATCTTTGATATAACTGCTCCTACCATCAGATTTTATATAATTAAATAAAACAAAAAATATAAAATCCAACCCAACAAAACAATGAAATGATACAGGACTTCCAGAATAAGACCATAGGGAACCAACAGTGGCTGCAACCCTCAGAAGGAGATTCCCCCCGCCACACTGGGTACCACTATCCTCTGAACCCATGGTCAGACCACTGGCCCTAGACCTGCAGTGTTAGTGAAACAGCAAAGCACCACAGGCATCCAATTGCATTTCACTTCCATAGCTGTCATCGTAGCATGTATTTCTCTGGATAAGCCATTCGCTTACAGCGGGGGAGGGGGAGCAGGTTGGTGCTTCTTGTTTGCCAGCCTACATGCTAGAAGGGGCTGGGGTCTGTCTATTCCAGCCTGACAGCAACCTGCACAGGGCACTGGTTCCCAAACTGGGCTTGCTTGCTGGTGTCTATTTGTTTTGTTTGTTTGTTTTATCTTTTTGAGGCAGGGTCTTGCTATGCACTTCAGGCTGGCCTTGAGCTTACTTTGTAGCCCAGGCTGGCCTCCAACTCGCAACCATCTTCCTGCCTCAGCCTCCTAAGTGCTGGGATAACAGGTGCATGTCACCACGCCTGGCTTGCATTTTAAAGACAGTTTGTGAACATGGCACTGTGGGGCTGTTTGCCAGTGTCCTGTTTCTGTCATGTTAACTTTCTAACAATCTTAAATCTGTCTGTTCCTCTGTATTGGTGTTGCCCTAAATCAGGCCATTATGATCACCCTTACTCAGACAGGTGTTTTTCTTCTTAACTGTGCCCTCTGATTAATGTCCACCTGCAGTTTAATGCTGCAGCTCAGACTCCCTGAAAAGCAAAGCTAAGCCTAGGAGACATACCATGGTAATCTGCAGGGCTTCCCTTTACCTGTGCTAGCTGTGCAGGCCTCTATTCCCACTCTGCTGCAGGGAAGGGTGGGGAACACACCCACCCTCCTGCTTCACCCCAGTCTCCCAACAGAGATAGCGGCCCTGCCTCCCTCCCATGCAGAACTGCGCAGAGTCAGAGCTCCTGCCTTGGGGCCTGTTGGGAGGATTAAGTAAGCTGATGTAGGTCAGGTAGCGGATGTAGGTTAGAATACAGCAGTAGCCAACATGAACTGGAAATAAGAGAAGCAGGAAAATCTCAAGATTGCTCTGTGTCCATAGTCTTCTACAAATTAAAGTCCCCAGTTGGTTTATGTAACTCTTAAGAAGTATGTCCTGTGCTCCATGTGTGCCAGCCAGAGATCTTGGTCACGATGAGCCATTTATCCAGATTGCTTTGCTTTCTCTAGTTACAGATGTTTATGTGACCTTGCTTATCAGAAAAGAACCTGGCTTACACATGTTTATGTGACCTTGCTTATCAGAAAAGAACCTGGCTTACTGGGGCTTCCTTTGTTGGCCTTCTCCTACAGTGTAGACTTCCTGGACACATGAATATTTTTAAGTTAGATGAAGAAAAATGACTTTATTGTAGGGCTGTCCTTGAATCTGCAGTAAGTCAGTTAGAAACATCCTTATTGATAGCTCACTCCCTTGATAATTTCCTAATAATGAATCCCTATCTGTGGGTTTGTTGAGAACTTCACAAATGTTGGACAGAAATTTGAGCTCCTTAGCAAATCACCAGGGATCATTTTTATCCCTTTTATATATAGATATCTATATATATATAGATATCTATATATATATAGATAGATAGATAGATTTTTTTTTTTTTTTTTTTTTGGTACCAGGAATCAAACTCACGGCCTCACGCTTGCCAGGCAAGTGCTTAAGCCACTGAGCTAAATCCCCGGCCCAAATGAGCTAGTGTATGATATGTTTATCTTTTTCTTTCTTTCTTTTTTTTTTTTTAATCAGTACCGGGGATCGAACTCATGACCACACACTTGCAAGGCAGGCGCTTATGCCGCTGAGCTAAATCCCCAGCCCCAATCCCTTTTATTATTATTATTTTATTATTATCAGCCCCAGAGTAGGCACTTGCCTTGTACTGTGCATGCTCTTTGCTGCTTGAAATTCTGAACCTCTGGCTGAGCCTGGCAAAATCACGGGCTCATCTTCTGTCCTCGGTGAGAGACCTTTCTGATTCTTGCTCCTGTGTCCGCCTCATGTTCATGCCCTTCCTGCACTCCTCTGCACTGTGTGCATGCACGCATACACACACACACACGCACACACACGGCCTCATCTCTTGACCAGTATTTCCCAAGCCCAACAGTTAATGCTTTCCTATACTAGTACTTACCATAGAGCTTTGTGTACAGCCAATGAGGTGATGAATTTCCTGAGGAAGGTACCTCTCCTTGATGTCCTTGTATCAGTGTAGGATTGAGCAAAATACAATCTAAGCCCTTACAGGAGTAGACCTTGAGCTTTATAAAGTTAAAACTAGGACAGCAGAGAGGAACTGAGACTTCCTATGTAGTTAAAGCTGCCTTGAACTGACTGTGTGACTCAGACTGTCCTTGAACTTGCAGCTCTCCTCCTGCCTCAGCTTCCCACCTTGCTCCCCTCTGTAAAGCCCCCCATAGCTGGTTTGAACTGCCCCCTTTGCCTGTAGTAACACTCATGGAGGGAACTCAATTTTAACTTGCTCAGCTGTTTGGGAACCTGATACTCAGACTGTTGAGTTGCACTTCTTAGTGGATCATGAATTTTGATGAGACCAGCATTATTTTTTTTTCCCCAAGGGAGAAGAAGAGATAGATTTCAAAGAATAAAAGTATTATTTTTATTAAGCTTTTCTTTGGATGTTTTAACATGTATATGAGTCTCTGCATAGTGAATTGCAGTGTAATGTATTTGGTTAACAAGTCTCCTTTGTAGTAAGTTCTTTTGTGAGGTTCTTTGACCTCTTCAGAGCCCTGAAAATGTGTTTTATTTAGCTGTAACAGTGTCTGTCTCCTCAGAGCTGTGCAGTAACCATCTGGTTAAGGAAAAGATGAAGGAGGAAATCAGAGAATGAGCTCACCCTGAGAAGGTCTTCACGGAGACCTGTGTAGCACCTTGTCTTGCAGTCCTGGGTGGCAAATGCTTGTCTACCATAGAATGCAAAAGAGGGAAAAGCCTAGAACTCTAATGTATCTAGAACTCTAGTGTATGACTTATTGAAGTGTTTTTCATTATTTTTTGGTTCTTGCCATATTTCGGTTTTCTGCTTTTTGTTTTCTGTGCAATTAGTTTAAAGAGAGAACATATTCATTAAAGGGCCTTTCCTGTAAAGGTGAGAGACAGACAAGTAAGATGCTGCATTCTCCAAGGCAGTAAAGCCGGGGAGACTGCAGAGGCTGGGCAAGGG
This sequence comes from Hydrochoerus hydrochaeris, assembly GCA_004027455.1. Lineage (NCBI taxonomy): Eukaryota > Metazoa > Chordata > Mammalia > Rodentia > Hydrochaeridae > Hydrochoerus > Hydrochoerus hydrochaeris. Next base: position 72,312 of record PVLA01002041.1, read on the forward strand.
GTGGAGAAACATGGAAATGGGGAGAGAGTGCACGTGGATGTATCTCCAGGTTTGCCTGTGTTCTGAGAGGACTGATTGTCCCCTAGCAGGTGACACCTGCAAGGAAGTGTGTTCAAAATCATGTGCTTTTAGCCATAATACAGCATTTAATTTGAAATTTAAAATGTTATTTCGAAAGGGCAGGAGATTTTTGTGTTCCCCCAAAGGGCAATAATGACACATGGCACCATTTTTATTACTTTATAGTCATACCTTGTGTATAGGAGGGGGAATTTTTATTAGCCATTAAGAATGCTTGAATAGTTTATGGTTATTTTGTCCAGGTAGACAGGAAACGGTAATTACCTATTTATCAAAAAGCCAACAAATAGATTAAAAATCTTTTTTTTTTTTTTTTTGTACTACTGGGGATTGAACCCAGGGCTTTGCCATTGAGTTACATCACCATTTTTTTTTGTGGTATAGGATTTGCTAAGTTGCAAAGTTGTCCAGGCTGGGGTTGACCTTGCATCAGTCTCCTAGAATGCTGGGATTATGGGAGTATGCCACCATGCCAGGCCATGCACTGTCTTATAAATAATATATTCTGAGGGCCGGGGATTTAGCTCAGTGGCTTAAGTGCTTGCCTGGCAAGCCCCGAGGTCATGAGTTCGATCCCTGGTACCGCAAAATAATAATAATATATTCTGAAAGCTTTGAATTCTTAACATAATTTTAAAGCTAACAACAAATTAAATTTGTGAAGTTTTATTCCTTTTATAATTTGTTTTATTAAATTCCTATTATTTCTAAATTCTAACTAAAGCAAATGGATGAGACCAGGCAGCACAAAGAAATCTGCTTTAACACCTCCCTATGCCTTCTAAAAAGAATAGCTCATCTCCAGCATAAGCTTGTAAGGAAGATAACCGGATACTCTCCTTCCCAGTGCCCTGTGTCTGTCTGTATTCATCCCAGAGCACCTTCGGGGAGCAGTGGGTTCTAGCACTTTCTTCCTTCTGCCCTCTACCAGTAGTGCCCTCCAGCCAGGGAAAGGCTGCTCAGTGCCAGGAGAGAAACAAGGATCACTCCTTGGTCTTGGGCAGCTTTCCTTTGTGTGTAAGTCAAGAACAGACCTGCAAAAGTGGGACTCTGCTGACAACAGAGACAGCGTGACCGACAGACTGTTGTGGGGTGAAGGCCTTAAGACTGTAGCCAGTGGCATGTGAGTTACAGGCTGACACTGCTCATAATGTCGACCAAAGCACTGTGTTGCAGGCACGTGCCTCACACACCACCTTCCAGTGTCAGAAAGTCGCTGCTTTTGGAACAGCAGTGTTTGGTAGCCTGGCTGCTTGAGCAGGCTGTGAGGAAACTCCATTCTCCCACGAAGGGTAGTCCCAAATTGAACAAGTGAGAATATATGGTGTTTTCTTAAAAAGCAGGATATGACAAGGACACCAGAGAGGGAGAAGATTACCCCCCTAAAAAAAGGAATCTAGTCCTACAGTTGATAAAAATAAGGCCTTCCAAGTACAGTGATTTTTCAGAGTACCTGAAATTGTGAAATAGTAATCACTGTATATATGTTTAACATAAATAGTATTTTAACTCAATATATATTCCAGTCTTTTCTATCACTGAAGCATTCCAGTAAACAGAAGATAGCAAAATTATTAGGAATAAAGTTAAAGACTTTTGTCTAAAAGTTTTCTGTACCATCTTTGACCTTCAAGGAGGTACCCAGAAAGCTGTATGTGTCATAGCTATGGCCAAAGATGTCTTCCGAGTGATTTACTTCTGCAGGTTAATAAGCCAGACACTTTCGAAGAGTCGCATTTGTACTTTGAAAAATGACTGTCAGTAAAATATAACTTTTATACACAAATGGAATTGTTATTTTGTTCCCTGGACTGTTTTAAGAAATTTCTTACACAGTTTAGAAAGTCTTTATTTGAAATTTTTACCTATAGTTATTTAAAGGATGTTTTAGCTTTTTTTTTTTTTTCTCCCCTGTCTTCTTAAAATACAGCTGATGTTTTTTGGAATCTTCCTGTGCCTGGATGCATTTCTGTATGTGTTCACTCTGCTTCCTTTAAGAGTTTTTCTGGCACTATTCAGGCTCCTCACCCTGCCTTGTTATGGCTTAAGGTAAGTTTAAGATCATTAGCTATTTCAAGTGTCTACATTAATTTTTTACTATTAGTAAAACTTTTTAGAATAATTCAGTTTCACATGTTGGACCTTAATGTATAAATCAATTGTTTATTTTTCAATGGCTGTTATATAATACTACACATTTTATATGCACTGTTTTTTCTTGAATGATTTTGAACTAAAACTGCTTTAGTGGCTTAGCCAATGAAATAACATTTATGGCTGCATGAGGGCCCAGGACTGAGAGCCATTCGCGACACTCCCGACCTTTATTTTCTCACTGCCTGGGTCTCTAGGCCGTCTCTGTGAAAGTCCCAGGTTCTCAACTAGGCAGGTGGGAGGCGTCAGACTCTTCAAAGGAGCTGGTGCTCTTCTAGTTCATTCAAGAATCACTGGGTCTGTGTCTTGTGGAGTTTTAGGTACAATTCTACAGGTGAGAGATGTCCCTGATTTGTAAGGTGGGAAGCTCTGAAAGGCCCTCGTCATAGTGGGAAGAATCAGACAGCTCAGCCCAACATTGATGACTGGTGAATTACGGCAACCAGCTGACGTCTGTAGCCTGTTTCCTCACAAGCAGAGGCTGTGGGGAGCTCAGTGTCTTCACCACAGAGACGGGGAGATGTAGCACAAAGAGCCAAACAGAGTTCCCAGTTCCCGGTATACAAAACGAGCATCTTTCCCTTTGTTGTCTACGAAAACAGTCACATGAAAATGTTAAGCCTATGTAAAGCTTCGGGTTTTATTGGCCTAACAGTCGGGAGTCAGTTTGAATGTTAGTTTTCTTTCTTTGTATAGTTCTCCTCCACTCTGTGTATAATGTTAGCATTTAGTGTAGTTGTCTCAGTTATATTTCTAACATGCATTATTTTCTAAGTGGATATATGTCCTAAAATATAGCACAGTGTATTTTCTAAATTTTGTTCTGAAAAAGTTTTAAAATGCTAAAATTGACAATAATTTATGAAACTTCATTTATCTATAGTGACTATTCTGTGGGATATAAAATATATAAATAATAAAATAAATTTAACTCTGGAAATTAAGTTACAGAATTATTAATCCATATACAGAATTACATTTTTTAAAAGATGCAAATCACTGAATCATGTATTTTAGAGTAGAAAATGAACATATACTTAATGTTTAGTAACACATGTATCTCCTTTAAAAAGGAGCCTTTGTCAGTTTTGCTAAAGAAGACATCTTTCCAGTGTAGGAATAATTTAATAATGATCTTATGAAATGAATAAGAATTATTTTTTGCAAAGTTGCATGGAGTAAAACAATGTAAGTATTCAGCTTGTATTGTTGTATGATTCTTTACATTCTGTAATCTTTTATTACCTCTGAATAACAATCAATTAGTGTTACATGTCTAATTAATTTCAAGTTAATCAGATGGGAAAATCTTTTTAGGAATTTAACTTTATAGTTCAAGTATATAATCTTTAAACCTTGAAAAGAATTTCTGACAAGCTCTTGTTCTTATTAGTAAATCTCTTGAAAGACACTTGTAGCATGGTGCTTTAATACTAACAGAATGTTGTTTTCTATTTCTATTACTATTAGGTGCTTGATAAAAACCATTGCATTTTTTTTATTTTACCTTTCCAGAAGACCAAAATAAAATCTAGTAAAACTTTATTAAATGTAAATCCTCTTGTGTGACTGCATAAGAGGGTAGATAAGTAGGATTTTAGATGAAGTCAGGTGAAACTGCATGATGTAGAGCATCTGGTATCATGTAGAGGTTTGCATCTTGATCTGCATGGCCGTTGGCTTGATGAGATGAAGCACTAAGGGGTTTATACTGTAAAAGCTGTCTTCTGTCTGGAGGGTTCCTTCCTTGGGTATGGCGAGTACACAGGCCATGCCCACCAAGTGGCATTGAGGGCCTCTGGATTCTTAGTTTGAAGACCCTCTGGTTGCTTAGGTATTCAGTGCCTAACAGCCAACACTCAGGCTCATTTCTGGTGTCCCTGGTCACTTGGGGATGCAGGGTACCTAAGCAGCAATGAAACAGCTTTGCAGTGTCTGTTTTAAATACTGAAGAAAGGGTGTCAGGGAACTGAGAGGTCTTAACTCCTCTACTTAAGTTACTCCATTGTAATCGATGCTTCCCAGGTCTAGTATTCTTTTAAGGTGTTTTTTTTTTTTAGCCTGTTTAGCATATAGACAATTGCTTTTTTATATTTTCAAAACACTTTTCAATTTAATTCGAGTCACAAGTATTTCCTAATTTTAAGGTTTTTTAGTCAAGGGGACACTAGAGGGCAGCCTGTTACTACATTTAGGACCACTCCTGCAGTTTGGATTAATGGCAAAGTTCATTTCATGCCATCACTAATAACTATGTGACATACATGAAACATGAATTACAGTTCAAACATGAATTAAGAATTTCACTATCTAGAATATTCTGTGTGAAGATAGGCCAGAGTACACAAAAAAATGAAAAGACTTTGCAGGTCTCAGTGCCTTACTGTGTTGTATCAACAGAGCAATTGGTGCTTGCAGTAATGTGGGCCACTCTTTGATTAGCTTAGAAAACATTCCCTTTGGTCACTGTTTTTAAAAGCACAGAATTTAAAATGTATGATAATGTGGAAAGTTACATTAAATAAAACTGTTGTAAGTCTAAGACCTTTCAACTATTTGGAAGTATAAACATTTTAGTTTTATTAAATTATTATTTAGAAGCAGCTAGATTCTACCATCTTACAGCTTTCTTGGCAGTGTTCTCTGCTTCTAGTAAAGATGAGCTGATCTATCTTGCCAGTAACTATATCATGTTCCATCTTTTCAGCAAGCAAAAGTGCTTTCTTCCAGTCTTTTTCCCAAAGTACATGAAGTTAAAGAGATCAGCAAAGAAGTCAATTGCATACTTTTTTCTGACAAAGTTTTCTTTTTCTCATTCTCCTATATTTCAGTCTTCTTTCCATAAAAAATGTACTCTCTTCCTAGCCTGTTAATCTTTGAAATCATTCCCCCCAAAGGGGAGGGTAGATTGTATTTTTCAAATTAATCAAATAATGGCATGAAAATAATAACTGTCTGCAATCTAGGACTGTTTGTTTCAATGTCAAAAATTAATAGTGTCTTATTCTTTACCTTTTCATACTAAAGAGTAGCCTTTTCACCTCCTTGGCATGCAGAGTTCTATCTGATACAGCATTTATAAAAGGCTTTTTAAAGCAGATAAATCCCCAGCTTTTCTGCCTCAGAATTTAATCCTTGAACCTGTTTCTAGATCTTCTACCAACTTAACCTGGGTTTTCGCCTTGTCTCTCCCTCCCCCACTCCCTCATTATTTGCAGCTAAATTAAGAAATGTTCTACTTTTCCCTAGGATGAGGACCAGGACAATTCCACTGCTCTTTAAGTAAACCAGCCTCTTCGTGCCTCCCTAGCCAGGGAGCCTTTTGTTCTTTGTAAAGTTGTGTTCTGTAGGAGAGTTGGCAGGGAAATTAGCTGTCTGTGGTTGTGTGTTGCTCACAAAGGACTGGCTGCTTCTGTAAAAAGTTCACATCTGTCTTCTGTGATCTCAGAAATACTTAATACCTGTTTGTAATGAACTAACGGTCTTGAAAAATCTTTGCCTCCAATTTTGTGATAGACTGGAAAAAAAAAAGCATCTAGATTTTTTAAAAGCAGAGGCATTTATGTGTTTCTTCCCTCTCTGAGAAGGTAGTATTATTTTAGGAAAAAATTTGAGAAACTTGTTGAATTAGGATAATCTTTTTAATGAGATGGAAAACAATTAAGTTGTAATTCATTTTATGAAGCATCTCCTAGGAAAAATGAGAGGATTTTTTTCAAAAATATAGACTGTTCTGTATTATTATACTAATGAGATACCAAAACATCAGTTTTCCAAATTTACTTACAGAACAGATCTTAAAATAGCCAATTATGTATTTTTAATTTATCTGTCATTTTTGTGAACCCTATTTTCTTTAAGATTTGTGATATTATTTTTGTGCTTTAGAATTCTGAGTTACATTTGATTAGCAATTTGAAGGAGATTATAGAGAGAAATGATCAAATATTGTGCCAAGAATTGATAGTTATTGTTGAAAAAACTTTACTAAACTGTTTTAGGCAATGATTAGTTGATTAGGCATAAGTAATAAGTGCTAGTGTATTTTTCTTTCACTTTTTGAGCATATAAAATACATACAAGCAAATTTCCTGATCCTTCCCCCTTTTAGTCATAACTCTTATTTGAAGCTTCATTGACTATGTAATTTTTTGTTTGCTTGACTGGTTGGTTTTTTGGGTTTTTTTCTTGGTTGTTTTAAGAGGCAAAGGGATCTTTTTCTTTTGAGAGCTGACTCATTAGGAAAGTTGTTGTCTCCAGAAGAGCTATGAACTTCAAACGGGATTCTTCCGTGCACCTTAGCTCTTTCAAGGTAGTTCTTCCCATTAACTTCATGCTTTACAAATTGATTTTTCTCTTTTCAGCCAAAAGTAAACCTTGTTTCTGGCCTAAGTGATTAATGCCACCATGAGAACATGTGTAGGGAGAGCCCTTGTATCTTTCTCTGGGGAAACGGTGTCTGCTATTTCCTCTTACCAGGGCAGAGCTGTGTGACTTACTGGTGGAGAGCAGTGTATTTGGTAAACGAGAAAGCCTTCGTAACATCAGGTTTTGTTGTCCCATTTCCTCACCGTGCCGCTCTAGCGTAGCAACATTACAACCTTCTCTCTTTCTTTCTCTCTTGTAAATCAGACCGAAGGGAGGAGCACTTTCACTTCCTTTATAGAATGGAATGTGGTGGCACAGGGACTCCTTGTGGTGAGTAAACCCTGATTTTTCCTTCTATACTGTTGGCCAAATTGACATCAGTACACATATTGTACTGCAAAAGTAACAGCATAGGCAGATCGTACCTTACCGTACAGAAACGGGAACATACGGAGAAGTGTGGTTTCTGTCCTTTAGTAGCATCCTTGCCGAGGCTCAGAGCATTGTCCATACTTGTTTATGAAGGATTTGACCACGGTTTCAGCTAACGTGAAAATCACCAAGGAGAATGGTCTCTGATGATGCGTGTTGGTTCAGTTAGCAGCAGGTCCTCATCCTCATCACCACAGCAGCTGGCTGAGCTTGGTTGCTTCCATATAAGCACTTATTATTGCATTACTCCAATGCTAAACCTAGCTTTATAAAACCCATTACGTTTTTCCTATATACTGTAGTTTGAAATTCTTCAACGTCAGCCAAACTTAATATTGAAAATGTTTCATTCCTTAGGAAGACATCTTGATCTTACTACTTTATTTCAGTTCACTTTAAATTTATGGTGACTTCTCTTTTAAAAATGTGAACTGTTTAAATATTTTATGTTTCTTAATCAATTGTGCTTGTATTTCTTTACTCTGAACTATACCACAAATATTTTAGAATGTTAACAAATTGAGATCCAGTGTATGTATTTTTTAAGGAAATCACTCATGCTGATATCCAGGCCTGTTTTCAATACTGATTTGAAATTAACCAGTAGAATTCTCCCGTTTCTCTTGTCATTATTGTTGCTGCCTCTTTCTCTGTGTCCATTCTCACTTTAATTTACATTTTAATAGCGGGCTGCTAAAGAAGGGAAGGAAAAAGCCCACCCTTGATCATCTTTCTCTGCAGTGTCATTCTGTTCCCATAAGTCTATGAGTCCTTTAGGAAGGCTTTAAAATGGTAAATTTTACAATGTAAAATTGTAAATTACAATTACTAAAAATACGGTGGAAGAATTTATAGGAATGAAAGGTAAAACTTAGGAATGTGGAGAATTTGTTTTCTCCAAGGGTAGTTTAACTTAAAATATTTGAATTCTGTTCCGTATTTTATTTAATATTACTTGACTTGCTGTGAAACACAGCCAAACCTGTAAATTAGATTACTGTGTTTTTCAGCTTGCCCAACATGTTCCACTCAGGATTTTGTACATTCACAAAAGGAATTGCCAGTTAACTACCTTTTTTTTTGGTCTTTTTGAGACAAGGTCTCATTATGCAGTTCAGGCTGGCACTGAGCTCACTTTGTAGTCTAGGCTGGTCTTGAACTTGCAATGATCCTCCTGCCTCAGTCTCTCAAGTGCTGGGATTACAGGTGTGTGCACCATGCCCCACCTCAGTACTACCATTTAACAGGCATTAGTAACAAAAAACTTCAGTCTGCAAATACTATTCAGAAGTCAATTCCAGGGTGATTGGCAGGACCATAGATAAGCTCCTTGAAGAAAAGAGTACTGTCACTACTTCATGCTGTTTAAATTAGGGAAAATTATGTGTGAGGTTAGGTCTTTTCTTAGGCTATAATACGTGTAGGCAAAAATATTTTTAAATTTTTTCCATCTTCCTCTTTTCCTTTACCAGTGACATTTGTATGAATAACAAAATCCTTGTTTCTAAAAGGTTCTACTACTTTATTTAATACTGTTTCTTAATTTTGAAAATCATTCTCATTGTCATCTCTGTAGCAACAAGTTCTGCTATCAGCAATAGAAGATTTTTGCCAGAGATAGGAGTACACAGGATCCAAGGAAATATATATATATATAGTTGTAGGTATTTATATGTGTGAATATATATGAAATAAAGAATAAACAGAGGCATGTTTGTTTTTTTAGCAGTTTTTCTAAATGATAAATTATGTAATGTTAAATTTTGCTGAAAGATAGGCACTGAGTTAATTCAGTAAGTTCAGAAGTTTTTGTTTTGTTTTGTTTTGTTTTTGGTGTCTTATACCCTGATTAAGATTATGGTATACAGTGTATTAACTATTTTTATTGTCTTACTATTTTGTTAAGAAATCTTATTTTTTCATAAAGAATGTAATTCTGAACAATTTTAAAAGAAAGCTTGAATTCCGAGGGTCGTGAAGAGCAGACCTGCTGACCAGGCCGCCCAGGCCCTGGCCCTGCTCACCACAAATAACGTGGGAGGAACTGCTGAGCCGCTGGGATGCTCAGCTCGCGTGGCCTTCTCTGTGCATTCAGGATGGCAATGGTGCGTCTCTCTAGGATTATTCTCAGTGACTGAATGTGTTTGCCGTGCCTGTCACATAGTAACAGACTTATATGAATATATTCATAGTCGAATGAATGAATATATGTGGAGTGTCTGCTACATAGTAACTGACATAGTATAAGGTATTTCTACAATTTTTGTTTTTCAACCCTGTTTATTGCTAAGTAACATAAAACTAAAGCTGTTAAATACATTTTTAAATTTTGACTTACCATCTTGGTTCAGAAACTGTGGTGTTACATTATTTTGATATGTACTTCCAGTGTTTGGTACTGGAAATACATACCAAATTTCTACGGATGACTTTGATTAAATACAGTCTTTCTTAATAGATATACACTATACTAACAGATATACACTATACTAACACTATACTTTGTTGCAGTAATGTTTATAAAGGAATACAGTTGGAAATATACCAAGAGACTCCCTTGTCACTTTTTTTTTTTTTTTTTTTTTTTTTGAGATAGGGTCTCAGTATGCAGTTCAGGCTGGCCGTGAGCCCAGTTTGTAGCCCAGACTGCTTTTGAACTCACAAGGATTCTCCTGCCTCAGCCCCTGGAGTACTGGGATTACAGTCATGTGCCATCATGCCCGGAGGCAAGACCCCTTATCTCTTGAATAAAATTACTTTTAGATCACTTAAGTAGGTAGATGTCAATCTAACACCAGAAACTTTTAATGTAGTTTTCTACTTTATTTGTGAAAATCATTTTGGCATGTAATGTACCTTACTTAATACTACCCTACTTTTAGTTCCTATTTTTTTTAATCATGAAATATGACACATAGTTCTTAAATTCCAGTGCCCAGCTGAGTGATTTTCATAATCGGCGGAGCTGTGCCCATGAGTCTTGTAGGACAGCAGCACCCACACTTCCATGGAAGGAGAGGAGGTGTGTAGGCTACTCTGCTGCCTCACGGTTCGTTTCTGGCTGTTAGAGCGTAGTAACTCACTTAGAGCATAAGGTGAACTCCAGGGGCTGAGGAGTTCAAAATGTTTCCTCCTCTCTGGCTTCGAGTTAGAACTGTATTCACTCTCAATAGAATGAATCACTCTTCTAGTCTCAGTCCTGTGTGCGTGGGGACAGAAATAACCTGGAAAATCAGGTGGCGCTTGGCAGGGATCTGTGCTCTGTGCTGGGTATGGGAGCTGAAACATGAAGCTCACTCGTATGCCACGAGGAGAAAGCAGCCAGACTCCAGAAGGAGCAGCATTGGAGAAAAGAAGGTTAGTGTGACAAAGAATGATAGAGATCAATCTACTGAGTCCTTGGTGCACTTTTGCCTATAGCTGACTTTAGCCATAAGTGTCAAGACAGACCTGTGTCCCACTTAGGCCTCTTGGATCAGTCCAGTGTCTCTGATTCTACTTCTGGCTCTTCTTGGTTTGTCTCTCTTAGGGACTGGCACAATCTCATATTCTGTCTTTCATTCATTGCTAGCTTCAGATTACATTGTAGAAAAGAAGTAGGTAGCTCTATTCTAGCTGCTCACAGACCTAGTACTACGTGGTCACTGTCCCCTAAAGCCATGTTTCAGGTAGCAGCTTGGAAGACTTACACATTCCTTGTTGATGTCTGAATGAAAGCATCTCTGATATGAGTGTTGACCCCAGATACGAAGGCACTTCACATAGGTAGCCTTGTAATACACAGTCATAAGTAGATGGCTCGCAGGCCCAATGGCTGAGTAGCAAATGAGCTCACTTTTTTTTTTTTAATTTTAAAGAGAATAAAACAAAAGAGGACAGATCTAAGCAGAACAATGTAAGCGACACAGCACTTCACAACAAGACAATTGGATATTAGCAGTAGCTATCATAATGTCTCTTTCTTTCAAATAGTTGAGCATAGCTTTACACACAATAATGTCAAACATAAAATAGAATAAAACCACTCAAGGGAATGAAAGTATTGCGAGGCATTCTGAACTAAATAACCAAAGATGGACAATGACTACTATATTATCTCATTTTCCATAAAAAATTTGTTTATACTATCATACATATTAAAATCCAATAAGACACAACATAGAACCAATGGTAATAGAAAAACAAGAGCATGGTAGGACTTCAGAGCAAGATGATATCAAATCAACAATGGCTGCCATATTGTCTTTTCTTCAAAGTAACTATTCATGCCATCACATATATTAAGGTGAAACAAAACAGAATAAACCATTCCAATGAATGAATTAAAACATAAGACTTCAAAGCAATATAATGGTGAACCATGATTACCATAAAATCTTCTGTACTCTTACCATTTCTTACGCTAGGGAGACTATACGGTATTTATACATGTGAGTTTGATTTATTTCATTTACGAGTATGGATTCAAGTTGCATCCATTTATTTATAACTATCTAAATGTGATCATTCTTTATAGCTGAGTAGTACTCCATTGTATAAAAGTACCACAATTTTTTTATCCATTCCTCGGTTAATGGGCACTTAGGTTGTTTCCGAGATCTATTACAAATTGTGCCGCTATAAACATGGGTGCACATATATCACTGTGGTAAGATGTTTTCAGTTCTTCTGGGAATATGCCTAAGAGTGGAATAGCTGGGTCAAATGGGACCTCCAATCCCAGCTTTTTGAGGAATCTCCAGACTGACCTCCACAGTGGTTGCACCAGTCTGCTCTCCCACCAACAGTGCAGAAGAGTTCCTTTTTCCCCACAGCCTCTCCAGCATTTGTTGTTGGTAGTTTTGTTGATCCTGGCCATCTTTCTGGAGTGAGATGGAACCTCAGTGTGGTTTTAATTTGCATTTCTCTAATGACCAATGATGATGAACATTTTTTCATGTATTTATTTGCTATTCGTATTTCTTCATCTGAGAACTGTGTGTTCATCTCGAATGCCCATTTTTGGATTGGGTCTTTGAATTTCAGGGATCTGATTTTTTAATTCTTTATAAGTTCTAGACAGAAGTGCTTTGTCTGAGGGACAGTTCACTAAGATTTTTTCCCAGTTTGTGGGGTTTCTTTTCACTCTGCTGGAGATTTCTTTGGACATGCAGAAACTCTTTAATAAGACGTGATCCCAGTTATTGATTCTGGGAAGTATTTCCCGTGCAGTTTGGTTCTTGTTCATGAATTCTCTACCAACCCCTATGTCTTCAAGATTTTTACCTACTTTGTCTTCCAACAGATTTAGTGTTTCTGTTTTAATATTTAGATCTTTGATCCATTTAGATTTTAGTTTAGTACATGGTGATAGGCATGGGTCTAATTTTAGTTTTTGGTGTATGGAGCCAGTTTTTCCAGCACCATTTATTAAAGAGACTATCATTCTTCCAGTGAACATGCTTGGCCCCTTTATCAAAGATAAGGTGGCTGAGTGTGTTCATAGTTTTATCTCTAGTCTATTCCATTGATCTTCAGGTCTGTTTTTATTCCAATACCATGTTGATTTTATTATGGTAGCTCTGTAGTATAACTTCAAGTAAGGGAATGTGATACATAGTATAACTTCAAGTCAAGGATTGTGGTGCCTCCTGCCTTGGCTTTGCTGCTTAGAATTGCCTTTGCTATTCTAGGTCTCTTCTGGTTCCAGATGAATTTTGGAAGTGATTTCTCTAGATCTATGAGGTATGTTAGTGGTATTTTCATTGGGATTGCATTGAATGTATATAACAATTTTGGGAGAATGGCCATTTTCACAATATTTATTCTTCCTATCCATGAACAAGGGATGTCTTTCCATTTTCTGAGGTCCTCTTCTATTTCTTTTTTCAGGGTATTATAATTTTCCCCATACAGCTCTTCTTCATCTTTTGTTAGATTAATTCCTAAATATTTCATTTTTTTGGATGCTAGTGTGAAGGGTGTTGCTTATTTCTCTCTCGGTGCTTTTGTTGTTAGTGTATAAGAATGCTACTGATTTTTGAGTATTGACTTTGTATCCAGCTACATTGCTGAATTTATTTATTATATCTAGGAGTCTTTCAACAGAGAGGTTTAGAGGTCTTCTGTGTAGAGTATCATGTCATCTGCAAATAATGATAATTTAACTTCTTCTTTTCCTATCTTTACTCCTTTTATTTCTCTCTCTTGTCTAATTGCTCTGGCTAGTATTTCCAATACTGTGTTGAATGTCCCTGACAAGGGACATTCTTGTCTTGTGCCTGATTTTAAGGTAAAGGTTGTCAGCTTTTGGCCATTTAATATGACACTGGCTGTCGGTTTGTCATAGATGGCCTTTATCTTGTTGAGGTAAAGACCATCTATTCCAGTTCTCTGTAAGGTTCTTATCATGAATGGGTGTTGGATCTTGGCAAAAGCTTTTTCTGCATCTATAGAAATGATTATGTGATTCTTTTGGCTCTATTGATATGGTGGATTATATTTATTGATTTATGTATGTTGAACCATCCCTGCATGCCTGGGATGAATCCCACTTGGTCATGGTGTATAATCTTCTTGATGATTTGCTGCATCCTGTTGGCCTATATTTTATTGAGAATTTTTGCATCTATGTTCATTAGGGAGATTGGCCTTTAGTTCTCTTTTTTAGTTGGGTCTTTCTCAGGTTTTGGTACTAGAGTGATATTTGCTTCCAGGAATGACTTAGGGAGAATTGCTTCCCTTTCAATTTCATTGAAGAGTTTGAGGAGTGTCGGCATTAAGTCTTCTTTGTATTTCTTGTAGAATTCCACAGTGAATCCATCTGGGCCTGGGCTCTTCTTTGTTGCTAGGGACTTGATTACATTTTCAATTTCATTAATAGAAATTGGGTTATTCAGCAGTTTTACATCTTCTTGATCCAGCTTTGGTGGTTCATATGTTTCTAGGAATCTGTCCATTTCTTCTGTGTTATCGAACCTATGAGAGGAAAGGTTTTCGAAATAGTTGTTGATGATCTTCTGTATTTCCACCGGGTCAGTAGTGATTTCACTTTTTCATTCTGTATTGTGTGAATTTGAGTCTTTTTTTTTTCCTTTTTTTAATTAAGTTGACTAGGGGCTTATCAATTTTATTTATTCTTTCAAAGAACCAACTCTTTGATTCATTGATTCTTTGTATTGTTTTCTTAGTCTCTATTGCATTAATTTGCTCTGATCTTTATAATTTCTTCCCTTCTTTTGGCTTTGGGCTTGGCTTGTTCTTCTTTTTCTAGATGTTTGAGGTGTAATATCAGGTTGCTTATTTGTGTTTGTTCTGTTTTCCTAATGTGGGAACTCAGTGCAATACATTTTCCTCTGAGGACAGCTTTCATTGCATTCCACAGGTTCTGGTAAGTTGTATTTCTATTTTCATTTGCTTGTAGATACTGTTTAATTTCTTCTTTAATTTCCTGTGTGACCCACTGATTGCTCAAGAGTGTATTAGTTAATTTCCATGTGTTTGTGGGGTTTTTGCAGTTACTTTTATCATTAAATTCCAGTTTCATGGTGCTATGATCGGATAATATGCATGGGATAATTTCAGTTCTTTTGCATTTACTTAAATATATTCTGTGGGTTAGTATATGGTCTGTTTTAGAGAATGTTCCATGTACTGCTGAGAAGAATGTATATTCTGATGTTGGATGGAACACTCTGTATACGTCTATCAAATCCATTTGTTCACAGGTGTGATTCAGTTCTGTTATTTCTTTGCTGATTTTCTGTCTAGTTGATCTATCCCTTTGTGTCAATGGTGTGTTAAGGTCTCCTATTATAATTGTTTTATTGCCTATTTGATTTTTCATTTCTGTTAATACTTGCTTTGTGTAATTGGGTGCTCTAGAATTTGGTGCACATATATTTAAGATTGTTATCTCTTCGTCTTGCAGTTTTCCCCTAACTAGTGGTAGTAATGACCTTCTTTATCTCTTTGGACCATTCTTGGTTTGAAGTTCACAAGGCCTGCAAACAGAATAGCTACCCCCACTTTTTTTTTTTTTTTTTTTTTTTTGAGTTCCTGTTGCATGGAGTATTGTTTTCCATCCTTTGACTTTCAGTCTATGAGTTTCCTTTTGGGTTAGATGGGTTTATTGTAGACAGCATATGGTTGGATGTTGTTTCTTGATCCATTCTGCCAATCTGTTTCAATTGGTGAATTGAGGCCATTTACATTAATGATTATAACTGTCATATATTGGTTTATTGTTGACCTGTTATCTTTCTGATGTTATATCTTAACTTTCCATTCTTTTTAATTGTCTATCTTGCTTAGTGGTTTTTTCCTATGTGTATCTAGAATGTCTTTCAGTATTCTTTGTAGGGTTGGTTTGGTGATCATGAAGTTCTTCAGCTGTTCTTTGTCATGGAAGTATCTTATTTCTCCATCCATTTTGAAGGATAGTTTTGGTTCTGCAGGGTACATCAGTCTGGGTTGGAAGTCATTTTCCTTTAGGATCTGAAACACTTCACTCCATTCTCTTCTTGACTTCATTGTTTGTCTTGAGAAGTCTGCTGTGATTCTGATAGGTTTTCCTTTATAGGTGATCTGTCTTTTCTCTCTAACAGCTTTTAATATTCTGCTCTTATGTTGGATTTCTGGGATGGTGATTATTATATGTCTGGGTGTAGTTTTATTTTGGTTATGGCTATTTGGAGTTCTATATGCTTCACTAATCTGTATGTCAGTTTCCATGCTCATATTTGGGAAGTTTTCAGCTATTACTTCTGTAAATAGTCTCTTGATATCATTTGTGTTGTCCCCTTCTTTTTCGTTTATCCCTATTAATCTTATGTTGTTTTTCTTTGCATCATCATGCAGCTGTTGAATTGTTATTTCCTGATTTCTTGTTATTTTTAGATCTTTCCTGTTCACTAGCTGCAATCTTATCTTCGAGGTCTGAGATTCTATCTTCACTTTTGTTGAGGCAGTTTTTGCAAATTTCAGTAGAGTTTTTGATTTCCTGTATATCTCTTTAAATCTGTTTCATGCATTCTGTTTGTTTCTTAAACTGTTCATTCAGGGATTCTATCATTTTGTTTTGTTCCTCTAATTTTTTAGCTGTGTCTTCGTTGGATACATTCAGTATTTCTTTCACTACTTTTATCATTTCTTCTTTTAGCTGGGAGATTATTTCTGATTTGAGTTCCCTCATACCTTCCTGTACATGCTTCTTTATTTCAGTTGATATCATTTCATGCATTTCAGGTGTATGTGTAGTATTTTCTTCTATGTACATGGCTCTTAGGTTTTCTTGGGATGGGCTGGAGGTTTGAGATTGCATTTTGGTCTTTCGTTTTGTCATTTTTCTGTATTTCCATGTTTCCAGCGATGTTCCAAAGTTTTCCCTGGATGTGTGGGAAATCACCTCCTACACCCTCTGCCACTGGGACTCATGTGGCCTTGGCTCCCCTTTTGGTGGGCCTGGCTGCCCTGGTTGAACGAAGATCGCTGGGCACAGTCCACTCAAGCCTGTGGAACCTCTGGAGCTTAGTCCAGGGTCCTAAGGGGGCTGGCGGGCACCCAGCCGTTGGGATCAATAGTCCCAAACTTTTCAGGCCTTGCCATGGCAAGCTGCAACTCACCTAGTGGCACAGCACGATACTGGCTCCCCTTTTGGTGGCCCGGCTCCCCTGGTTGAATGAAGGTCACTAGGCGCAGTCCACTCAAGCCCACAGAACCTCTAGAGCCCAGTCCAGTGTCCTAAGGGGGCTGGGCGTGCCAAACTTTTCTGGGCCTGTCCTGGCAAACTGCTGCTCACCTCGTGGCAGCAGCACGGGGCTGGCTCCCCCATAAGCTCACTTCTTACATAGTTCATTAGAATGCTGTCATGACTGGTAAGAGAAGATCTGCAGCTCTTAAAGGAAATATATCAGGTTTTTTTTAATTGATTGTGCTACATAACAAAACTGCCAAAATAAGACAGTGCCTCCTCTGTCTTGAGGAATGGGTCTACAGTAGACGTAGAGAAAGCATCTTTCCGTTTTTGTTTCAGGAATTTATATCCAGTAAAAGAAATCCTAAATTTCTTCCTTGCTAATGTAGTTTTTGTTTTGTCTTATTAAGGTGTTCCCTTCCACTATTTAGGTTTAGTTTTTCATACTCTGACTTCAGAATAATAATTCTTTTCATATTCTGAAAAAAATTCAGTTCATGTCACAGAGAACTAACTTTAAAAGCTGCCCCACAAACCAGTACCAAAAGATGGCAGGAGAGAATTCAACTCTTAAATGCCAAAAAAGATGTTCAGTCTCCTACAGAGAGAAGTTAACATTGTGACACTTTACTGGATACCAGTTGGAGATTAGCAAAGACCCAGAAGGTGACCACACACTGCTTTGATGTTCATCACAAGCATCCCATCACTGGAAGAAGTATAATTGGTACAACCCCTACAGAGGATCCACCAGCTGTTTTTTCAAAATATCAAGCAGACTGGGCATGGTGGTGCATTCCTGTAAAACCAGCACTTGGGAGGATGAAGCAGAAGGATCTTGGTGAATTCAGGGCCAGCCTGAACTACATAGTGAGATCCTGTCTCAAAAACACAACAAAAAAAAAATCAAGCAGCTATAACCTTGAAACTCTAATTTTAGGAATTTATCCTGTAGATATACTTTCATTTCTGGGACATGACATGAAAATTGTGCTATAGTTTGTATTTGGAAAAGACTGGAGTTCTGTCAAGAGTATATTCAATAAGCTACATTATATCCTCATGACAATAAATATGCTGCCATAAAAATATGGTTTCCTTATAAACCAGTGTGTACCACCACGTTAAAAGTACAATGTGCAGCATACCATACGTTGAATGCTGACATTGTGCAGAACATGCCCATCCATTGGGTTGCAGGGCTTCAAGAATTGGTTTAAAAAGGACTTAAGTCATCATCACGGAAAGCTGTTGGTTCTCAGAAAAAATCATACTATTGAAGAGTCATTTATCCTGACTTCTTAGTTTTAAGGTTTTAAATTCTATCTGGTTTTTACTGCCTTTACTACTGAATGTCCAATCAAGAGTACTTATTTTGAAAACACATAAGGTAAAACTCATATTTTCATTACTTCTTATATGTTTCAGGGACAGACGTTTGCTTCAGCCTGCCCAGGTGTGTGACATTTTGAAGGGTATCATTTTAGTAATTTCCTATTTCATGATGCACTATGTTGACTACTCGATGATGTATCACCTGATAAGGGGGCAGTCTGTCATCAAGCTCTATATCATCTACAACATGCTTGAGGTAAGGCCCTCAGTACCCCACATAATGCATAGGCTGAGCCAGTAAGCATAGCTTCAAGTCTTCCAGTGTACAAGGTACCTGACAGTGTGAAATATTTTTCTCCCAACTTAAATAAAGGTGCTTCAGGTCTTTAATATGGATTTGATCTCTTGGGGATCCTGTTATAATGCAGGTTCTGAGCTGGTGGGGCAGGGGTGAGCCTGGGGGATATGTGCTCGTGGAGGTAGGGGATGCCAGGCCTACTGGCCTTGGGGCTTAGGAGGCAGGTCCCAGGGATCATGTTTCCTGCAGTATGCAATTGTCTTGGCTACTTTTCTCTTGTTGCTGGAACAAAATACCCAACACTCAAAATGAAAGAAGGAAAGATTTATTTAGCTCACTGTTTATGGAGGTTTCAGTCCATAATCAACTGGCTCCAAGGCAGGATGGCATGGCACCAGAGCAACACTTCAAGGCAGCAGCCAGCAAAAGCAGTCAGGACAAAAAACGGGGGAGAGCAAGCCTCTACTCCTCCCTTATGTTGTACCTAGGCTGTCCCCCTCCCCTGCCCTGGGTGGGTGTAGCACTCATAAAATCTCCTTGCTGTCCTCATGCACAGGACAGGAAAAGGATATTTACAAAGTAAGGATCCTGGCTCCCTGCTAAGTCCCTCAGTTGAACTTCTAAACTTCTCAAGTTGACACAATATATCAACTATAACAGTCTACCCCTTGTCAACTTGGCCAGTAGACACATTTCTTTAAACAAGTCTCCAGATATAAAGGCATGCTCATTTTTATCATCTCACAACTTGAATATTATAATACAGGTTTAACAATCCTTAAGAATCAACATTAATTCTATCAATATTATATTACATTAGAATCATAATATTTTGTCCTTTGCACCCCCAAAGACTCATATATATCCCTTTATGAAAAAGGCATTTAGGGCCAGGGATTTAGCTCAGCAGCATAAGCGCCTGCCTTGCAAGTGCATGGTTGTGAGTGTGATCCCCAGTACAAAAAAAAATCTTAGGCTGGGAATTTAGCTCAGTGGCATAAGCACCTGCCTGGCAAGCACAAGGTCGTGAGTTCAGTTCCCAGCACACAAACACCAAAAAAAGCATTTAGTCCATCTGCAAAAGTTGCCAAAGTCCTAACAGTTTCAGCACTGCTGGAAGGTCTGAGTCCCAACTCTCCTTGAGATGTAAGACAGACTCTTAGTTGCAAGCTCTCCTACAAATGAAAACGCAGTTAAATACTTCCAACATGCAATCGCACAAAGTAAACATCCCCTTTCCAAAACGTACAAATGGAGATACAAAGCACTGGGACCAAAGCAAGTCCAGAACCCAGCAAGGCAAAAGTTAAGTCCTGTAGTTGCATGTCCAGCTTGTGAGCCCCAAAAGGCTTGAGTGACTATACCTCTATGGCACTTCTGGTAGTTGTAGCTCCCACAGCTTCTCTTGTAGGCCCGCTTTGCTCTCTCCCTGCAGCTCTTCTTAGATAACCCACATTCCTGGCTTTTCCAGACTTCTGCGGTCTCCACAGCACCTTTGGCTTCACACAGCTTCACACCCTACAGTCTCACAGGCACACCACTTGGCCTCCCGGGCCTTGTGAAATCTGGGTGGAAGCCTTTTAACCTCAGAACTTCTGCATTCTGTGTTCACCTAAAACCAGCAACACGTGGATGATGCCAAAGTCTGCTGTCAGCTGGAGCAGTAGCCAAGCTTCTTCTCTCTTGGCTGTAGGGGTCCAGTGCCGGGATCACTGGGCACTCTGAATCCAATTCTGAAAAACAAATTTCTTATACCACCACCATCCTGGAACACGGTGCTCTGCAGCTTTCACCTCAAAGCAGAGTCTTTCACTTTTTCAGGTTTGAGGCTGCAGAATTTCGAAACCTGCTTCTTTTTGTGGTGCCCCCAGGCCATCTTTTATATTCTCCTATTCCTTCTCAACGGTTGAGATTTCCTCAGCTCCACCTTTTCAGTCCCAAGTTGTATTGGAACAGCTTTTTGGGCCAAACTCACAATGTTTTAAATCATCCTGCTGGGCTCTTTGCTTCTGATTCATTACATAAACCTGGCTAAAAGCCCCAACAGTAGCCCTGCCACAGCCTCAACATTTGACTGCCTTGAAATTTCTTCTGCCATATTAATTAGTCCACTGCCCTTCATCTTAGTTTCAGGCAAAGTCTCTGGACATAAGCAAAATGTAGACAAACTTTCTGCCAAGCCATAATGGACATCATCAGGAGTCCAGTAGACAATATAGTCCTTCCTAGTAGAACCCTCCAAGCTTGGTCTTTACTTGTTTGCTGGTCTTCTGAGCGCTGACCAGAATCTCCCATACAGAACAGCCTAAGCTGTTCCAGGGCTACTCTTTCAGGTGACATCCCCAAACCTTCCCAAACTTCCCACAAACCATTCCCAAAGGCTCTTGAACCACATGGTCAGATACAGTCACAGCAACAACCTCCCTGGTACCAAATTCTGCCTTGGTTATTTTTCTCTCATTGCTGGGAGAAAATACCCAACACCCAAAATGAAGGAAGGAAAGATTTATTTAGCTTATTTTTGTGGAGGTTTCAGTCCATAATCATCTGGCTCCAAGGCAGGGTGGCCTGGCACCAGGGCAACACTTCAAGGCAGTAGCCAGCAAAAGCAGGTAGAACAAAAAAGGCAAAGAACAAACCTCTTCCTCCCTTATATTATACATAGGTTCCCCCTCCAGGGCAGGTGTAGCACTCACAAAATCTCCTCTCTCTCCTCTTGCATAGGATCAGAACATTCACAAAGTAAGGACCCTGGCTCCAAGCTGAGTCTCTCAGTTCAAGTTCTAAACTTCTCAAGTTGACACAGTGTATCAGCTGTACAGCAAGGAAGAGGTTTGCTGCCTGGGTGTTTTCTAGTCAGTACTCCCTAGAGAACGTATGCTGGCAAAAGCTAAGAAGTTTGCAAATTTATTAGAAATCCATGTGTACGTTTTGCTAGAAATTTAGAGAATACGAAGTAAATGTTATGATTTTTTATATGTGTATGTATATATGTATATACTGTAATGTATTGCTGTAATTGATTTACATTTTAAATGACTTGAAAATTTTAGTTTCCCAATTTCTCTTAAGAATTTAGCATTCTTAATACAAAAGTATATTTTATTTTAAAGCAATTAGTATGTGAAAATATGCATTTTCACAAAAAATAAATTGAACAGGTAAGTGTTCACTTTATAAGAAGGTACTCTGCCTTAAAGGCAGTATCTTAATACTTTTTTTAAATACAAAACTATCCTAGATTTATATAATAAACTTTGAAGTTCAAATTGCGTTTTTCTATAACTTTTCCTTTCTTTTTTGCTGTGCTCAGAATCGAACCCAGGGCCTCTCACATGCCAGACACATCTCTACCCCATCTATACTACTGTTTTAGGGACTATTTCATCAGTGTTAGTAAAGTCTGCCTTTTAGATTACTGTGAAGGTTCTTTTTCCTAGTTAGGTGGGCAGGTGGTGTGACGTGAGGCATCAGCCCTTTCTGCTGCCTTGACATGGCATAGGCCAGCTTCCCGTCAGTTCACAGAAGCCATGGGATCCCAAGCTGTCCTGCTTCCATATGCTTTCAGACTACACCCAGCCTCTTGACTCCAGGCTCACTGCCTATGCCTTGCTTTGCCGTCAACAGGGTTGCTGAGGGGTGAGTGTGAGAGAAGTTTGTGAAGTTCAGCAGCTGACTTCCGCTCCCCTCCTCATGGGAAAGAAGACCTAGGCCTCGGCCGCTCTTCCTGTCTCTGGTGCCCTGCTAATCTCCTTTACTGTCCTCTTCTCTAGGGGATCACAGGGCACAGGGACTTCTCCATGCTCAATGCATGCCTTCTCACTCACAGCCCTCTCCAAGATGGTGTTGTGGTGGTTACTAGAAAATAAACTAGAAAGGATCCACGAGTTGCAGGTTGTCATGGTTGCTATTGCTTCGTAGACTATGACTAAAAATGTGTGTAAGCATAATAGATAGGAGTCCACGCTCTAGGTCTAGAGATGAATTACCTCTGATCAAATCCTGGCTCCTTCTCTTAGTACCTGGTTATATTAGACACGGCTGCTGGTTACGTAATCGTCATTTTTTCATGCATAAAGTAGAGATTGTAGGGGCACTGTGAGGATCATGATGATACAGAAGACTTAGTACTGGGTCATCCACAGGATGGGAGGGAGCCTCCAGAGAGGTAGCTCTTCCTTAGGCTAGGCAGCACACACATCACTGGGCTTCCTTCATGCTGTGCCCTTGGGTTTTGAAGATCCAAAGGTGAACAAGCCTGTTCTGATAGAGTTTGTATTCCACAGATGGGAGCTAGAGAGAAAACAAGAAGAGGTTAATGAAAGACAAAAGATGCAGAGTATGATGGGAAAGAACCAGTTAATTTGGGAGAAAACACGGGACTCACAAGAGACAGAATGGTCTGGGAAAGTCTTCTCTGAGGTTGTAGTGTTCCAGCTGACTCCTGAAAAATAAATAGAGTGCCTTCCTGTCCTTCTTATATGCTCCTGTGCTACACGAAATTCAAGATCAATACCCGGAAACACCTTTGGAAAGAAATCTGCATATTATATTCTATTATACTAAACTTCAAATAAATACAGTGCATTGTTTACCAGTAATCAGTGTGCATAGAGTGAATCAAATGGTACATGTATCTTGAAAATTTTAAGTTTGAATCCTGAATTTAAATTTAAAGTGCTGAAGCCAGAGGCACAATGTCTCTCTGCTGCCACCTCTTTTGCTGATATCTGAGACTTTCCTTGTTACAAACAGCTGATTGCACAGAGCCTGATTCAAATTTTACAAATATTGGAGCACTCATCATGTGCCAGAGAATAAAGAAATATGAGCAAATAAGTCAACAAAGATCCTTTTTCTTTTGTCTAACCCTGTGACTTAAAAATCAAATGTCCAGTGCCCATGGTGTAATATGTCTAACCAGACTTCTAAGTGGCATCTTTCTGGTGTCTCTGTAGGTAGCCGACCGTCTGTTTTCATCATTTGGGCAGGATATACTAGATGCTCTCTACTGGACGGCGACAGAGCCTAAAGAAAGGAAGCGAGCCCACATCGGGGTGATCCCTCACTTCTTCATGGCTGTTCTCTATGTGTGTATCCTTTTAGACTTCTGGAAACCCCAGCAGTCCGGGTGCCATCTGCCTTATTTTACTTGGTCATCCATTTCATAGATTTAAAAAGAAAGTTTGTATGTGTGTGTCCTGAAGATTAATGTGAAGCTTCTGCTTTCTTTTGAGAAACTAATCGAAATTGTAATTGAGTTTAAAGAGCATTGTATGTGCACAACCCCTTGAACTGCTTACAAACTGTTCTGTTCTTGGTGTAACTCGTTATAAGGAAGGATTCTGTCATGAAAAGGTAGTGTATTTGTACATACTTCACACTACAGAAAGCTTTCCATACTTAAAACTTTTTCCATACTTAAAACTTTTGTTGGAATTATCTTTATATGTATGAACTCTTTGTTAGAACTTTGGAGATAGTTTTGTGTGCAGTGAGTACCCCGGCTCAAAGCTTTTCTTTTGGAAGGCTCACATAGGTTTACTATACATACAACTTTACTGAGTGTGTTCACAACACATATATTTACACAAACATGCGTACCTACTGGAGTCAAGACTTAGGAGTTAAGGAACTAAGTGGGAAAGTATCTGTAAGAGCAGAAGCTTGTTCTGAAGTTAGTGGAGTAAAACAGCCACCACTCTGAGATACAAATTAATCATCCCAGGTATAAAGCACATGTAGCTCTGCCACGCTTATAAAGAAGAATCTTAATTTTCAGACATTGCTGACTGCCTTTAACTTTTCATGTTCCCAGAAGAACTGGAGAAGAACGTAACTTCCAGGCTTCTATTTTGTGTTTTTATAAAGTTGAAACTATCTCAATTCCAAAGTCTCCTCTTTCAGTATTTACCATAGTTTATTCTATTTTTTAACACACTTTTTTAAGAGCCTGTTTCCCAAGTACTATGCTAAGTGCCCAGGATACAAAAAGAACAAAATAATCCCATTTTATTCTATCAAATCTCTGCCAACTATAGCTAACCTAGAAATCATTAATGTAGTAAAACACTTAGATAAAATATAGTCACTTTTCCTATTATTTGTTTTCAGAATTTTACAGTATTACCCATTAATAATATGAAAATAAATTTAAGTTTTTTCCTTGACACACTTTTAGTTTTGCATGCAATTCTCATAATGGTTCAAGCAACAACTCTCAATGTAGCTTTTAACTCACACAACAAGTCATTGCTTACTATCATGATGTCTAACAATGTAAGTATGAGGTTTTATTTTACATTTTACGTTATAAAGCTGCTTTAGTGATAATACTATGGATGAGATGAAATTTTTTATTCTATGTGTCATTTATTCTCCAAGAAATTGTATAGTTTAGATTTTATTTTGGCCAGTCAATTTTTAAAATTGTTATAATGATAAAGATATTTCTGTTTACTATTTCAGTTTGTTGAAATTAAAGGAAGTGTTTTCAAGAAGTTTGAAAAGAACAATCTCTTTCAAATGTCAAATAGTGGTATGTACAATTAGATTCTACTTGCAGCTCTCATTAAAATTAATTCAAAGTGGTTGGTTCGTTCTGTAAATATAAATGCTAAATAACATTGTGATCAAAAGTATTTTCTGAAGCAAATATTTAGTGAGAAGAGTTTTTCCCAGTAGTAGTGCTGAAGCATATGAATAAAAGTTACCCAAAAAAGAAATTTGACTTCACCCTTCCCCCAAAAAATTAATTCAAAGTGATTCATTTCCATAAACATAAATGCTGAATTGTAAAATGTTCAGAGCACATCTCATGCCTGATCTTGTAACCTGAACAACTGCTTCTGGGATAACAACGTGCACTGCATTAACTAGTGTTAATATCCTACATTTTTTTTGTTTCGTTTTGTTTTTGCTTTTTAAAATAAAAAATTTTATAACAAAATGTAGAGAATATATTCACAACCTTTGGGTAGGAGAAGTTTTTTTGGAGGAAGTATTTGAGACAGGGTCTCTCTGTGGCTCAGGCTGGCCTTGAAGTCACCATGTAGCCCAGGCTGGCCTTGACTTCACAGTGATCCTCCTGCCTCAGCCTCCCATTCCTGGGTTTATAGGCATGTGCCACCACACCTGGCTTACAAAACATGTTTAGAGACCACTCAGAAAACACTAACCATGAGAAGAAATAAGAAGTTTGACTTCAAAAGTAAAAACTTATACCCATTAAAAACAGTAAGAAAATGAAAAAGCAAGCAGCACTACCAAAAGATTTAAGTTAGTGGTAGAACTCTTTTAATTGGCGGATCAGCAGCCCCAGGTAAGCATTTACTAAAACTCACTGAATTGTGTACTTAAGACCTGTGCATTTCATTATATATATAAACTATACTTCTGTATTTGCAAAGAAAAGTAATGGTGTATTAAAACAAATGTTTAGAACTATAGGAGCTTTTAAAACTAGGCAAGGAATAAAAAGAATAGATGGAAAACTAGAATAAAGTCTAAGACAGTGACAGCAAACCTGTAGGAGACCGAGTGCCCAAACTGCAACTCCAAGCCCGCTCGTTTATCACGGAGAGCCACCTCTGCACTTAAACCTCAACAGTGGGGTTTTAGTTCAGAAAATAACAGCTCATGTCCTCAGCTCGCGTGCAGACAGAGAGCTCTGTGTACCCGCTGCAGCACGCGTGCCATGGGCTCATCACCACTGGCCAGGTGTCTCTGCGCTCCACCGTGGACCCAGGTCTCCACGGCTGGCAAGCAGTTTGTGCCGTCTTTCCTCTCACATGCATGGGACCAGGTAAATGATTTTGGAATGAAAGAGGATGGGAGAGAAAAGGGGAAGGGAGCTCAGAGGAAATATTTTGTTAACCTTAAAATTCATTGATTTAACTATAAGGGTTTCACCATTGCAAAAATCATTTTCATTCATTTATATTAATGACTTGCTTTGAGTACATACCCTTTGTATAAGTTTAACCTAGGTATGTAAATTTTAAATGTTAAAGAGTTTTCAGTCTTTCTATTAAGATTCCTAAAATTGTAAGGTATGGTTTTTAACCTTATCACCACCATGTTGATGTAATTACTTTTCTTTCTCTTATAAATAGGTCATCCAAGTTACAACTTTTTAGTTTAGAGATATTGTTTGGGTGTTTAATAACTTAGTTTTAGGAAGATTCTGAAAAACAAGCATGTTGCTCAGTTATGCACATCAGCTCACAAAAATTCGGTATATTTTGGCTTACAATGGTTAATAAAGCATCAAAAAGTTTTGCTTTTTTTAAGTAAAATTAAACATAATGCAAAGTGGTCTGCATTGCACCCTTGACATCTTATAAGAAGTTGATGTTACCCTAAGGTAACTTTTAAAGTCAGTTCCCAAGTAAGGAAAAAACCAGCTTAGGCAGTGTTGGCACCATTGCAGGTGATCCTCGTCATCACTGGTGAGATGAGGGGCAGAGTCCCTTGTCCCCTGCACACTGTCACAGCTGCCCTGGAAAAGCTGCCCACCAGGGACTCCCACCTCACTGTCCTGTGTACGGAGATGAGCTACCAGATGCACAGTGTACAGTTCAGTACGTTGACTGGCTTAACTGAAAAATTTTATTTGGAAGTTTTAGAGTAACTCTTTTCCTTCCAGTATTAGCTGACTACAGTTTCTTTAGAGGCCTTGCCTTGAGGGCACATGAAATGGAGTTACAACCAGATTTTTAACAATTTATCCTTTTTTCCACTCTATTTAAACATAAGTACCAGTTGAATGTGAAACTTAGTGACTCTGATTTGTATTTGTAAGATGAAAATTTTTACAATTTTTTTATCCATTAGCAATGTGAGCAGCGTTCAGCAAGATTTAACCACTCTTCAACAGAGACCTTGTATACCCACAGTAGGTTTGAAAGTTGTTGGAAATAGATGTCACCCATTGCCCACTTAAACTGCAGCTATAAATTTGTTAAAGTATAGCTCTACTACTGGTAATGCACCCGGGGAAAAGGAGCTTAACAGTCTAAATGTTAAAAATACCTTTTTTTATGTGTGGGTACCGGGGATCAAATTCATGGCCTTGCACTTGCCAGGCAGGCACTTATGCTGCTGAGCTAAGTCCCCAGCCCTAGAAATTTCTTAAAAGCAGTATTCATTAGTGTTTGTAGTTTCCTTAGGAAGAGTAAAATGTTCGTATTTTGGTAGAAGGTATAATTTTTAAGCCACATAAAGGTTCAGTCCTAATCAAAGTCCTTGCTGTACTGAGGATGAGATATGATATAAATATGTTCTTTGCATTACATAAAAAAAGTTATTAGAACTTTCTCAAGGTCAAATTTTAAGTAAAACCTTGGCTTCAGAATATCTGTGTAAAACACTCTAAACACTGAAGCTAAATATACAAGAAGAAAAAAATTTTAATCATTTCATTTTCACAGTTAAATTGAAAATGAATCCTTAAATAATATGCTTTCTGTGATGTTATAGTTCTTTACATTGTATTATAAAATTGCATTTAGCTACCAGATTATCTATTCTATTAATCTGTATCATATTTTTAAATCTACTTTACAAAAATGTTTTGCCTTAAATATCCCCTAATAAATGAAGTTTTTCCACTTTTATCCATATCCTTGGAAATGGAATGATTGCAGGCTTTTTCTTTGCTGGCAGCTGTCGTGTGTCCAAGAGTCAGAAAACATTAATTTTAATGCTACCTTTGTTTTTGTCTTATTAGAGTTTGTAAATGTTATTTTGGCTTATTTCATATAATGTTCTCAATTTTCCAATGCAGTGTCATTCTAGGTAATTATAGAATGAGTCAAGTTGGTATTATATATCTATACTTAGTAGAAGGGTCAAAAATAACATTTCTTTGTTAACTTGATTATGGAAATTAGGAAAGACTTAGCACATATATGGAGACCGATTTGTGAATAATTGTACAGAATTCCAGGGTATATTGAGAAACTTAATGAATTAAGATTCATAGTTAACTATAGGTAGCATTTTGCGTCGGATTGTGATGGAAGTAACTTTGGGAAGACTTCTAGCTTAGTTTGCCCATATTGCCTTTGAAATCACAAATAAGTCAGACTTGTGATCTATAACTACCAAAACATGTGCACGTGAAAACCCTGTATGTACTTCAGTTCTCTTGCACCTTTGCAGGAGGCAGATCTGTGTCCTGCACCTGGAGACTCACCGCTGTCAATGTAAGCCCTAAAGTGCGGCACTGCAGAAGGAGTAACTCCGGGTTTACGATTCAGATTCGAACGGCAGCTTGTGCGCTCAGGGCTTTGAAGGCGGCAAAGTGCACCCAGGCCCGTCCCAGATAGTAGCTGAGCCCCGCTGGGAGGGAAGGTCCCAGCAGCTGCCTGGAAGAGGAAGGAGTCAGGGCAGCACAGTGGAGGTCAGCTTAGCACAGAGGTAGAGGTTCCCTCGCAGAAGAAAGTTCTAAATCATTTTGCTGTAGAGGACAGAAACCTGTGAAAATAGGGAAAGGGGAGCAGAGAAAGACCTGTAAATGACTTCAAGGTGGAATTGGAGTTCAGCACCCTGTGTGGTGTGGGTGAGCATGGTGACTGATGGTGCGGTCCCTAGTGGGAAAAGGCAGCCGGGTCTGGGAGTGCGACGGAGATGGGGGCTGCTGTGTGGTGGGCGCGACACTGCAGGGGTAGCTGGTTTTCACCCGTCTCTCACGTGGTATCTTGGACTCTCAGGAGAAAGTAACAGCTTGCAAAGTGAAATTGTAAACTGGTCTTTACTAAAAATTAAATTACTTGCTTTCATTAAATTCATGCAGATTAATCTCAGAGTACAGGTTTATTAACTTAGGGTAAACATTGTAAAATCTAATTTTGTCCCCACATTCTACATACAAATGAAGAAATACTCTTGTAATACCAGTATTCTCATAGCTAAGGGATTCTCCTGGGGGTGGTTATCAGTTTGGAAATAGTCTGGTACACAAAGATTGTATTACCCAAAAAAAAAAAAAAATTTTTTTTTTTTTTGGCAGGCGCTTAAGCCACTGAGCTAAATTCCCAGCCCCATTACCCAAAATCTTACATTTTACTGTTTCTGTTTTTCTTCTATAAAATGAAAAGTTGTTCTGTGTCCCAAGAAACTTTCAGAGAAATTTAATAACTCATTGTGGGTGTGTTCAATGGTTTGGATGTGTTTTGAAATCCATAGAAAATTTGAATTTCCATGCTAGACCTATATTGGCAAAACAAGTAAATAGCTTGCTATTGAGAGAGAGCGTGTGTGCACGAGGTCAGCCTTCCTGTTCTAAAATAAAACATTACGTGTGGACCAAACACATATAGACCTTTTTTTCTAGTTGACATTCCCTAGACAAAATAGTATAACTACTTAAACAGGATTTACATTGTGTTAGGTATTGTAAATAATTTAAAGAGTAAAGTGTATGAGAGGATTTGAGTTGCTTATTTGCAAACACTACATTTTACAGGAGGGGCCTGACCATGGATTGTGGAAGCCATGGGGTGCTAGAACCAGAGCCTTACAGACACTGAGACATAACTATGTGTTTTTTGCAGATGTTTACACATGGAATAATTGAACCATGGCTCGCCAGTTTATTGGTATGCACTAAATACTTCTCTCTTTTTTATTTTTTTTTAGATATTAAGGAAAGATTCACAAATTATGTGCTTTTGCTAATAGTGTGTTTAAGAAACATGGAACAGTTTTCCTGGAATCCAGGTAACTAGCTCTTAACAAATACAATCTCTCATGATTTTACTCTTAAAACAAGTTACTCTTTCACACAAGGTAAATGAAGTACTACACAAAACTCCAAATGCCTGGCCGCCCCTGCGTTTGGGTGTTGGAGATCCTGTTTTAGGGAAAAGCATGGAGCCTGCTCTCAGGCTCAGTGGGCTGTGTCGCACCCCTGAGCCGCCTCCTCTCTGCGGCCGTGCTCTGTGGGAAGAGCAGGCCCCGCCCGTACTGAGGCTCCACCCTCTTGACTGTAAGCTGCTGCTGCTGCTGCTGGGACCCAGGGGCTGAGCAGGAGAATCTGTGCTCGTCCTCAGCACTTTCCTTCTCCCATTCACCAACCATCTGCACTTTAAATACAGTGTAAAGAAGTGAGTTTCAGAACCTGGGTGCATCTGTGAATCCATGTGACAGGAAGTTGTCAGAGCTCATGTTTTCATCCATTCATTTGGCCGATGTGCTGTGTGTCAGACACCAGCTGAGGCACCATAAAAGGTGCAAGATGTCAAAGGCACCAAGACACTGCAGCCCTCACAAGCTAATAGGAGGCATAGGAAACTAATGGCACAGGGGGTGAGGTGGGAAGTAACCCAGCAAGTTTTCATACCTGACATTTTTGTACAGTTTTGTTCTTAATGGAGTATCCCATGTTATATATTTCATGTTGTACTTCCAGCATCACAGATGTTCTAGGTGTCTAATTCTGCTTGTTATTTTAATTCATGGCTTGTTTTCAGACACCTGTGAAAAAGCAGAAACAGTTATATAATGACTTACATGATCTTGGAAATATCCTTCCAGAAGTTACTGTCTTAGAGACCATAAGACTAAATGATAGATCTTACAGTAGCATGAGTTCTAATATGAGTATGTTCAGAAGCCACCTAATTCATGGTAAGAAAGCGTCTCCCTCCACACTTAGTTTCTTGTACCGTTGGATCCCTTTGAAGAATGCTGGTATAACTGGGTCAGCCAGCAGCACCCATGAAAGGCAGAGTGGGTGTGTCCCAGCTGGGAGCTCCTGCGGGGTCACCAGTCCTACCAACGGACATAATACTTCCTGAGCCTCCCAGCACCTAGACATTTAAAATCATATTCTCACTTATATTGTGGCTTTCAACCAATAAGGTCTTAGGTCTCCTTTTTTACCACTATGGAAGATAGAATGATATAAAAGAAACACTCTGTTGATAGATTCACCATTCTTCACTTTTTAAAAATTTTATTTCGTCTGTAAACCAAAATGCCATTTATGGAAGCGCTCCCTAAGTGCCCAGGGTAATTACTAACACAAAAATCATGGCACTGCATGCCAGAGACATTATCTCATTTAATTCACACATCAGTGAAAGACCCTTTGAATCATTATTTTGTAAATGTGGAAACTGTAATTTAGATAATGAAGAAGCTGGCCCAAGGTCAGAAGCAGTTAGTGGCAGAGTTTATTGTGGAAAGAAGTCCATGATACCCAAGTCTCACCATGGCGAAGACTCAGAAGCTGCTTCTGAGTACACGCAGCCCTGCCTCTAGCTGTCCAGGGCCTCAGTGCTGCAGATCCTTGTCAGCATTTCCAGCCACCTGTGTCTTGCTCTGGGCCACTCTTGAATTCTTCTCCTAGTCTTTGGCAGTAGTCTGTTGGCATTTCTTTTAATCAGCTAGTTAGCATTGAATTAGTAAATATGGTAGAGTTAAGCAGGTTTAGCAAGCCTGTATGATAATAAAATAAGTGATTGATCAGTATGTTTAAATAACAGTGATCAAAGAGACAGAAAATTGCTCAGTTGACCTCAGCTTGTCTCTGCCAGCTGTTTACTATCCCACTGGGGCAGCTGTAGAATGAAGTGCTTTCCTGACAGATTTGTTGGGCCTGAGCTCCCCTAGTCGTCAGTCTCGTCCAGGCAGTGTAGTGCGCACTGCTGTGACCCGGAGGGAAAGCAGCACTTGTAGCCTGAAAGGTCCTGAGTAAGTTTGTTGGATGAGCTGTCCTGTAACTTAATGTGATGCGCTTAATGCTAGTTGTGTCATCTATTGAAAATACTGCAGTCATGTGCTCTGGAGAATTCAGATGTCTGATAGTTTGTGATACATCCTCTGTTCATATTAAGAGATTTTATTGTCTCCCCCTTTTTCATCTCTGTAGATCATCTCTGGGTGCTGTTTCCAGATGTCTGTATGGTGGTTGCATCAGAAATCGCAGTGGATATTGTAAAGCATGCGTTCATCACCAAGTTCAATGACATTACTGCAGATGTGTGTATTCCTATAAACAATTCAGTTTTTACAGTTCACCTCACTTCTTAATATCATAAAGTTGTAGAATAATTTATGTAGGCTTATTGCATTTATGAAGATGATAAAAGTTTACTATTTTAAAGTTAGAATTACAATTTTAAGTTTCTAAGAATTATTACACTACTGAAAGTATTTTCTTTCAGTATTAAATAGTTTTAGGTTCTACACTTTTGGATGGAAATCTACCTTAGCCAGTAGTTGAGACTGGAATGTTAGTAACTCAAAATAATTCATTATGCACTACTAGTACTATCATCCTTTATTTTTGTGTGTGTTAAAAACCATATAGTATTTACTTCAAAAATTAGAACATCAAGCCTACACATCGTCGTGCATGCCTATAATTTCAGCACTTGGGAGGCTGAGGCAGGAGGATTAGCATGAGTTGGAGGCCAGCCTAACTACATAGCGAGATGCTTTCCCAAAAAACGAAACAAAAATTAGACCATCAAAACTTCTCTCTGGCTGATTTTTAAAATAGTATTTAAAAATTGGGGTTTGTTTTTCTCTCTGTAGTTCCAGATTCCTAAATTCTAGAAGACAGACACTGTATATTTTTTCTGGTAAAAATGTATGAGGAAACTTTGAATGATTTATATTATAGCCAGATTCTGAGGCGTGTGCAGAAATCAATATAGACATTTGGGTTCTTTGCATGTGTAGTAAGAACGTAGCAGAATATCCTCATACATTCCTCATTCTACCTCAATCCCAAAGTATCAGTTCAGCAGCTTTCTAGATTTTATTAGGTTGTACTTTTAATAAAGTTATACTGATACTGTTTCAATTTCAAAGATTTAAAATACAATGCAGTTGCTAAGTATCATTATTTGTGGATGACATCATACTCTGTAGAAGTCCCCAAAAACTCTACCAAAATACTGTTAGACTTACTAACCAAATTTAGTAGTTTAGCTGGATACAAAGTCAGCACTCAAAAATCAGTAGCTTTCGTATACATGAATAACAAACTCACTGAGAAAGTAGGAAAGCACCACCTTTCACAATAGCATCCAAAAAAATGAAAAACCTAGAAATCAATCTAATGAAGGAAGTAAAATATCTTTATTGAAAACTTACAGTTCTCTGAAAAAGGTGTTTAAAGAGGGTATCAGAAAATGGAAAGATAGCCCTTGCTCTTGGGTAGGAAG
The DNA here is from genome assembly GCA_004027455.1 of Hydrochoerus hydrochaeris. Taxonomy (NCBI): domain Eukaryota; kingdom Metazoa; phylum Chordata; class Mammalia; order Rodentia; family Hydrochaeridae; genus Hydrochoerus; species Hydrochoerus hydrochaeris. Next base: position 105,835 of record PVLA01002041.1, read on the forward strand.
AACCAATAGAGTGAAAATGGGTATACTCCCAAAACTGTTACATCACCTAAACTGGTGACTTCATTATGAATCTCTAAACACTTTCACTAGGAAAAATACAATTTTGTCCTTTTTTTGTAAAGCATTGATAACATGAGTTCGTTTTGTCTTTTGGCTTCCTCAATACAGAGTGATTCCTTTTTCATAGATTGATTTTCTCAATACCTGACATTATAATTAATAGGTCCAGTTAAGGGGTTACACACAGTTTTTTAATGGAAATGACAGTTTTGTAAGTCACCTTTTGACTGCTACAATGACACTAGTGTTCTCTAACTCAATTTTCTATCCTGCTCATTGTTAGTTACCATTTTTCTAAGATGGCATTGTTATATTTGGAAATACAATGTTAACTAGTTTTAGGCTTTTCATTTAATTTAAAATTTCAAAACGGTTCTTATATAAGACACTACTTAGAATAGCAGCTGTTCCCAAAACTCCCAATCGTGGCCATTGAGTATTTTTTCCTCTCTGAAGAGAAATCTTTTTGAAGAAGTTCTGAATGTACAGTTCAGAAGAGTCAAGGCTGTGCTCTACAGGAGGCAGAAGAACCATCTCCAGATGTCTGCTTGGTTTAGCATCTGTTCTTGTTTAATTATTAAACATTTATGTGCTAGGTAAATCTTTCCACTCTATGTATTTGCACTAGATGATGTAATATTTCTTTCTTATTTTTCTTTAGGTCTACAGTGAATATAGAGCCAGCCTTGCTTTTGATCTTGTTAGCAGCCGACAGAAAAATGTGAGTATTTTATGAAAGACATAGGCTGAAGTTAACTGAATAGTGGTTAAACTTAGCAAGGAATAGTAATTAAAACCTGAATTTTCTGTCCATTTCGATAATGCACATTAAATATTTACTAACAATACTATTGTGTAATGTGTGATTTTTGCATCGTAGTTACAATTCCACAATTACGTATTTCAAACATCTTATGAACACTAAGATTTCTACATCATTTTACTAAGTTACCCAACAAGTGCCAGGTGTTCTTCCTGCTTGTCGCCTCAGCTGTTTAGAACAGCTGAGGTAATGCTGGTAACGAGTAAATACAAGTACTTTTTAAATGCTGGTTAATTCCTGTACTCCTGAATCTTTTTCTCCTTCCTCTGCAGGCATATACTGATTACAGCGACTCCGTAGCACGGAGGATGGGCTTTATTCCTCTCCCACTAGCTGTTTTAGTAAGTCTGTACTTTCGGGGTTTTTTTAAAGGAGATAATCATCATTGTAGAACATTAATAAATGGATTATCAAAATTATTTTAAAAGGACTTAATATAACAATTGACAATAACTAACATGAAAGTTTGCTTTAAATTATAGCATTATCCTTTTGAGTTTTGAGCCATCAAGTAGATAAGTGATATTAAAAAATTGTTTATGTACATAGCTTTCCTAACAGTGAGAAAGCTTTTGCTTATTCATTTGGCAAAGAGTTTTTATGGGGAGCCAGGGATACAGCTCTTCAGCACAAGTGTCTGCCTGGCAAGCATGAGGTTGTGAGTTCAATCGTTGGTACCAAAAGATAAATAAATAATAAAATAATTATTTTTTGATGGGTATACTTGGTAATAGGCATTAATATGTCTCCCAGAACACATAGTGGTGGCAACGTACATTAATTCAATATTTCTAGAGAATCGTTTGACATTGTCCTGCTTTGATGCAGTTATTCCAGTTCTAGGAACTTCTAGTACATCCAGTGAGTTGGTTTTTTTTTTTTTGTACCGGGGATCGAACTCATGACCTTGTGCTTGCCCCGCAGGCGCTTACACCACTGAGCTAAATCCCTGGCCCTAGGAATTTCTTAGATGGAAATTATCATAGAAGACACACAGTGATTGATAGACAAAGTTAAGCATTGCAGTGACATTGATAGTAAAAATGTAAAAACAAGTTATGTTAAAGTAGGATATGCCCAAATGAAGATGTTCTTGGTATTTATTGAATTACCATTTTTAAAGTTTTTTCCAATATTTTTACATTGAAAATTTCTATTGATATGGTTTAAAAAAATAGCTTATATTTTTAAAAATAAAAATAGTCCTGAAATTTAAATCCACCCAAGAGAAGGTTCTCAGCCTCAAATACTATATTTGAATGAATCCTCCGAACAGCCTTGCAAATATTTACTAGCCACATCAGGCTGTGATCCTGTTAATTACAATTTGGTGACTGTGTCAGGAGTGGTCACACACCTGTAATCCCAGCACTCAGGATGCTGAGACAGGAGGATGTAAGCTTGAGGACAGACTGGGCTACACAGAGAGTCCCTGTCTCAAAAAAATACAGAACTGTAGAGATTTATTGACAGTATCTGCATGTGATTCTGTTCCTCCTGGACTATCTGTCCTTGCATCAAAACTAATGAAACGTTGTCTTTTCGCCAGACATCTCAAGCTGTCCAATAGAAACAGCCTTCTAGAGATCAACTGAAGAATGTCTAAGGAGGTCACAGGGCATGCTAACTGTGTATTGGACCAGCTTGCCTGACTTTTTTTTAGATGATGGATTATTATTAGGTTTAATGTTACTTAATTTTAAGTGTGACTTTCCAGATAACCATATCCTAAATATTTTCAATTATATTAATAGCTGGTTATCTTGCAGTAATGCAGGTTTCTTTTGCTTGGGTAAAAGAATTCTTAGTATTTTGGAAAAATGGAGAATTTTAAAGAGTAAAATTTCTTAGTAAATGTTGAAGATATTGGTAGAATATTAAATTTTTCTACATTCTGCAACTGAAAACATGATACATTCCGTTGTAAGGATAGACATAGATTGCCTGATGGATTTTTTTAAGAAAAAAAAGCATTGGTTTAATAACAGTCATTTTCCAACTGGAGGCTGTCAGTATAGGCAAGGGTTCCCATGTCAGTTTTCTCATGTTGAAACTGTCAAATACACAATAGTCCATCCCCTACCTCATTGCAAGTGTTCTTTTATTGAAAGCACATCTTTACAATCTCTTAGGATGTGTTTTAATGCTTAAGGGCCCTTCTAGACGCTTCCGCTGGGTAGCACTGTGGATACGGCCTGTCCCTTCCCCAGTTCTCCCTGCATGCAGCCTGCCCTCCAGTCCGATTCACTAGACTTCCAAGGATAGTGCAGTCATTCTGTAGTGCTCTAAGATAAAATGACAGTGAGTGCTCTCTGTAATTATCCAGAAGTGACAGAAGTTTTCTGACTTTTAGGTAACTGAATTTTAATAGTGTTTAGTTTTTTAAACAGCAAAAACCTTCTAAGGAAAAAAGCAAAAATAAGGGGAACACCTACCATTTGCTTTCAGCTCTGCAGGGGACACGTGTAACAGCAAGTTCATTTGTCCTTTCCTCCGGATGTTTCTCTAAGCAGTGAGCTGACCTCATCCCTGTTGGGTGCTGGCAGAGGCTTCCTCAGGGGAGTGGCTGACCTCAGTCAGCAGCAGTCGAGCTGTGTCCTGATTTCCCTGAGCAAACCAGATCCTACACAGAGGGTTTCACTTGTAGGCTGGCTTTGGTGCAAGGTGACACATCGAGAACTGTGCTATCTGAGCGAGGTCAAAGCCACATGTGTGGCCTGAATGCCAAAGGATCATCAAGAAGTCTTGTATTTAAATAATTGCTAACTCTTTGGTCTTATGTTTTGTCTGTGTTTTATTTTGGTTTGTTTCTGGCCAGCTCATCAGAGTCGTAACAAGCTCCATTAAAGTACAAGGAATCCTGTCCTATGCCTGTGTCATACTCTTCTATTTTGGGTAAGATCAGCTATTCTTGAATATGTTTTTAATTTTAGAGTACAAATGTAGGGTATAATGGAACTTACTAGCACCTAAATCATACTTCTCCCACACTGTGTACTTTAGATCTTATTTTAATCAGTGAAATTTTTTACCTTAAAGCACCTTTTTGCTTTGTTTTGTTTTGTTTTTGCTTAAGGTTTCATTTTTTCCTACGCTTACTCCTATGACAAGAAGCCATTGTAGTCAAACAATCTTCTGCCTAACTTTGTGGAGTGTGCTGCGTTGAATCTGGGGCTGTAGGCCTGCGGCAGGCTAAGCTCCCCCTTCACACCTGTGGGTCTTGAGTGGCTTCTGTTCTCATTGGGGGAAACAAACAGAAAGTGAGTAACTAAAACACTTAAAATAGTCACAAAGGTGGGAAGAAAATAACATACATCGGCAGTTTTGCCAGTGTTAGTTTTCTTCAGAAGTACACTGATGACACAAGAACTCCTCTTTGGATTATCTGACTGCAGAAGCCTGGGAAGCCTGATCTTCCTGTGGCTCCTGTGGGGTGCGTAGCAGTTAGCACTGAAAAGAGTCGAGCCAGGAGACGGCTCAGATGGGAGCTCTGCAGAGGGAGGCAAGTGGGGAGCCGGTGGCTGTGGGTTCCCTTAGAGCTGGGCCCTGGGCTTCCTATCAGAGTGTGTTTTCTATCCCCTTGGCACCTGCACACCACTGGCTTGTGGCAGATGCTCAGCACGCTGCGAGTTGAAGCAGCCAGTTCCTTTTCTCTGTCTGCGCTCCAGTTCTCTGTGTGTGTCAAGCCGGGAGGGTGCCTCCGGGCCTTGGAGCCGCGTCCAGGCCATGCAGACGGCAGTGGTGCCCAGCAAGGTGTAGCGCTGACCCGGGTACAGAGCCTGTCCTTTTCCACCCAGGTAGACGCTTAGTCTGTCTTCTGTTATTAATAATCTCGTTTCAGATGGGTAGGTTATTAAGAAAACTTCTGTTTTGGCACATGGTCCTGGTCTGTAATGAGGGAGCCAGTTCTGATCATGCCTTCGGCTGGCCGAGTCCAGGCCTCCAAGGCAAGGCGGGAGTGAGTGCCAGACCCCGAAACCGGGCTTTCACAGCAGGCCACTCCGGAGGTCACCCACTTTCGTTTCCTAATGGGAATTAAATTTCACATGGCTCTTGATGGGGGCAAGCCATTTTCCAACCACAGTACTATATCATGTTGTCTCTTTCATTGTTTTGACATCAAAAGTCATGAGACAGTCACGTTCTGTTACACATTCTTACACCGCTCCTTGGAGTCCTGTGCACTCACCGTGTGTGCTGTGAAACTGCCATAGTTGTTCCGGTCTTGGTTTACTAAGCTAATTGTTACAGCATTTTTATATATAAACGAACCCGGAAGTGAGAGTGTATAGTGCATGCCTGGAAGCCTCTGTTTAGTTAGCTGCCTGAGCACAGTTCACCATCAGGTGGTTCCGTTTGAATTACTGGCACCTCCCACCCACTGTCACCTCTCCTCCGATTGTTATCCCTTCTCCACCTGCATGGTCCAGCTGGAATAGGTTGCTCATCTGCCTCTCCAAGTCCTGATTATTCTGACTCCATGTCTCTGAGTAATTCCCAAATTATTCTCTCGCCTTTACAAACTTTCTCAAAGCCACCTTCGCCTTGTGGACTTCTTTATTCATTAACCCCGCCAGCACCCAAGCTCTGCTTCTCCCACCGCGCCCAGCCGCTCCCCCACTCACTGAGGTCTGCAGAGGAGAGACACTGGCCCGGCCGCTGCCCCACATCCACCCAATCCTCAGGCACTGCTGGGTCCCCAGGGTCAGTCAGAAGCCAGACAAGTGCCCGGCCTGGTGTCACAGACATTCTAGGGACCAAATAGATATCAGCTGGGAAAGCAGTGCGTTCTCAAGTAACAGGAGGCCAGGCTGAAAAGAAAATATGGGAACTGAGAAAAGGAGGCCTGAGCTGTTGCCTGCCCGAGTAGGCTGGGCAGGGTGAACGCCTGCCTGCCTGCCTGCCTGCCTGCCTGCCTGCCTGCCTGGGAAGCGTGTGGCTGGTGGAGGGGACGCTGCTCAGGCCTGATGGGAGCCACAGGGCGCGGGAGGGGATGGCACGGGGTGCAGGCCACCACCCACCTCTTCCGTGTGTTCCCACTGGCACAGAGCCCTCCTTGTGTGTCATTTAAAGTCTATTGTGTTTTATATTCGGCATAAACAAGATGCCAGTGACAGCTTTTTCCTCCCAAATTTTTTGTCAGATTTGTATCTTGCACCTTAGAAGCAAAATATTGGAAATCTGAAGAAGTAGGGCCTTTTGGGGGGTTGCTGTATGATGACCCAGAAAGTTAAACGTTCTCTCTCTTTTTTTTTTTCCTTTTGTGGCACTGGGGATTAAATCCACAGCCTTCAGACTGGAGTGCATCCCCAGACCTTTCATTTTGAGACAGGATCTAAGTCCCTAAATTGCCTAGGTTGGGCTCAAACTTGAGATCCTCCTGCCTCAGCCTCCTGGAGTGCTAGGATTTCCAGCATGTACCACTATGCCCAGTCTGAATTAAACATTTTTAGGCCTAAATACTTACAATAATGTCTGTTAGGGCCAGGATTTAGCTCAGTGGCATAAGCGCCTGCCTGGCAAGCATGAGGTCATGAGTTCAATCCTCAGTACCAAAAAAATAATAATAATGTTTGTCACTAGAGAACTTTAACTGACATGGAAGGACACTGATGATATACTATTACTGTACGAGGGTGTAACTGACACCAACGTAGTGAAATAAAGAACAAATGTGCTGCACATTTCCTGGCTGAGTGCTGCTCTGAGCACCTTGCTTGGCTCCACAGGTCAAGGAGCTTGTCCAGGTCCCGCAGGATCTGCTGAGACCCTTGGCCACAGCGGGTGCCCTGTCCCCGCAGGGCGCTCCCTCCTCCTCCTGTGACTGACCGCTCTGTATGTACCCAGTGTTTTGTAATAAGAAAGTAAATGTTAAGTAATCAAGTACCAGGGCAACTTCTAAGTGGTGTCATCTCCTGTGAGAGCCGAGGGATCTGTCAGAAGTTTTTCCTCTGGATAAAAAGCCCGGGAAGCACAGGCTTTGTCTGAGGAGCTTGTGCCCCTCAGTCTGGGCCTCCGACCCCCAGGCTCCCCATTCTCCCACACCACACAGCTGTCGTTGGCCAGGGAGGAGACGGCGCACACCCTGAGTCCGTGACCCCAGCCATGCTGGTTTCTGTTTGTGGTTGTAGGTTGATATCCCTGAAAATACTTAACAGCATTGTGCTGTTAGGGAAATCATGCCAGTATGTAAAGGAAGCCAAGATGGAAGAAAAGCTGTTTAATCCTCCCCCAACCAGCACTCCAGGCAAACCATCCAGCAAGTCACAGAGCAAATGTAAATCCTCACAAGGTACGTTGGGTTCTCTCTAGTGGTTCCCAGAACCCTTTTCAGGTTAATCATCTGAACACTTCCTGATAAAACTTACCTTTCAGTCAACACTTAGCAGTGCTTCAAAGCCTTGGTTTCCCTTCACTTGCTGTGCTAGGATTTTAGTGGTCGCATTTTAGTTGTCATTGTGGATGCATGGAACACGGTGCAGGAATTTTCACAGTTGTGCCTTTGTTGTTCAGATGGGTGTGGAGCACTGATCACACGCCAGGAGCAGGGGACAGGGCAGTGAGGAAAGGGCGGGGGCCCTGCTCAGGCAGCTTCCACTGAACATCTAGAGCAGGGACAGGCAAGTACCCACCCTGCTGGCACAGCGAGGCTGCACAGCTTGGCAGGGTCAGGGAGGGACGCCCTGCTGAGACGGTGGCACTGGGCAGCGCTGCATGTTGTCCTGGAGGACAGCGAAGTCCAAGGGCTGGGATGGCATCACCCAGGAAAAGGGGACTAGGAGGAGGATGAGGGGCCACAGAGAGCTGCGGGTTACCCAGGGGCCTGCAGGCTGTCCTGAGGACAGCACTCAGTGTCAGTCTCGCTTTCAGGAGTCGATCAGGGCTAAAACCTTGAAGCATGTGCCAGGACAAGCACCAGGACTCCTGTGACAGGGAGTATGCCTGGGACAAGTGATCGGGAGGGGCGTCATGCAGGTCTGGAGACCACTTGAGAGGATGGTGGGGTGAGGTGGGGCAAGGGGATGCTCAGGACAGTGTCAGGTTCATCGCATTCCGAAACAGGAGACAGTGGGGTCCCCTCCGTGACAGTGGTTTCAGCAGCAGGCACACATGGCAGAGCTCAAGCCATACATCCCAAATGGATGCAGTGGGCTACACTGCACTTTTGGCTCGAAAAGCCATGCTTCAAAGGGACTAAATGTACAGTTCAGAGATCGGTTAGTCAGTCCGGGCCCAGCTAAAGTGTCCAAAGGCTGGGCTGCTGGATTCCTGTGGCCTGAAACAAACACTGGGCACTTAGTTAGGAGGTTGGTTGATTTTACTCTGATTGGGAAATTCCAGAAGTAGTGGTGCAAGACTGGCCTTGCTAAAGCTACTGTAAATGCGGTGGGAAGCCCTAGGGCATGTTCAGCACTGACCTGAAGTCCTGAGTGGGCGCTGGTGTTTCAGACCTGGCGGTGGCCATGGGAGGACATGGTTACATGGGACAGAGCTGTGATAGAGGAGTCATGGTCTTTTCAGGATTGGATGACGGCGGGGTTGTCCGTGTGATCCGCCATGCACACCCCTCTAAAATCCTGAGTGAGCCAGGCTGCTTGCAGTTGGCTGTTTGGTTATCTAAGAGGGAGGGGATGACACTTCCCTCAGCACAGCTGGAAGTATGAGCTCCGACTCCTGCGTGGTACGTTGAGGGGAGACCGTCTTCTAACTCTGTGGGTCTGCTTTTCCGCAGGCCTTTCCACAGAAGAGACCCTGTCTGCTTCGGTCACCAGCCAGCCTGTTCAGAAGGAAAATGTCACACCACTGCTAGTGACCAGCAACTCTGATCAGTTTCTGACGACTCCAGATGGTGACGAAAAGGACCTAACACAGGACAGCTCTGAATTAAAACACAGATCCTCAAAGAAAGATTTGCTAGAAATAGACAGGTTCACAATCTGTGGAAACCGAATTGACTGATGCCTGTGGCTTGTGTGCCGATGCTGCTGGTCCCTGGGGCAGCACATGTGTGCCGCTGGACAGACAGGTGCCGAAATGGCACTTAAATATTTATTTAAAAACTTAAATTATTAATGGCAAGCAAATCTTAAGTCTGTTTCTTCCAGTGATGTGGTCCAGCTGAAGGTCAGATCACAGAACAGCGGTGACCTCAGCCTTGACTCTGGGAAGCCGGGCGACCGGTGGAGTGTGCCAGGCTGTGGCGGCGGGGGCAGCGGCGGGAGCAGCTCCAGCCCTTCGCCGCCTCTGCCTGGGCGTCCGAACCACGTGCTTTGCCCGAGGCCTCTTCAGTATACGGATCTACCTGGGAAACTGTGAAGCTTCTACCGTGAATTACCCTTCCACTCTCACACTGTTTTCACAAGCAGTTTTCAGCCTTCATCTGCCAAAGCATTAAAAAAAATTTAAACATAAGTCAAGATAAATGTCCTCACCACCAGAATATCCTGAAGATACATCTGAATGAGAATAAAAGGCAACTTTAAACAGGACACAATGAATAGCAGCATTTCATAGAAATAATTTTAAAAAGCCCTAAGCCAGTTCATTTATTTAAAACAAAAAAAAGTTAATGTTATTAACCACTGAGAAAATACTTCACTATTTTTCAGTTTACTTTCTGAAGCAAAATGTGAGCTGCGTGATATTTAATTGCAGTGGGTAAGACAGGAATTTCAGTACAGAAAGGCATTTTAGAACTGAAAGACAACAGTGTTAACTTTAAGGTATGGTTAACTGGATTTGCTCTAAAATTCATCGATTGTTGACAGCTAAAGGATTAGGTGTTCATAGACTGAGAAATTGAGTGTAAAAAATTCAAAACTGTCAACTCTAACTGGATTTTGAAAGTAAGTTTTAAATACTCCAAGTGGATTGGGCAACCTCGTCTTGCTGGGGCTTACGCAGTGTGTTCCCCCTTCTCGGAATGTCAGCACGGGAGGTCTGTGTCCCGCATAGGGAGGGAGCAGCAGGCAGACCTACACCAGGCAGGGCCTCGTGTGGAAGCCAGCTCGGTGTTCCGTGCTCGCTGACGCCTGTGTAGATGCTGGGAACAGCAGCCACGAGGTGCTTCTGGGTTTCGTTTGAGATCAGGATTCCATTTCTGCTTTGGCACTACTTCACGGCCTGGGTCACAGGACAAGTTATTTCTGCCCCATTTTGTCCTGAGAATCCTTCCTGCATTTTACTGCTTCTGGCTTCACAACTGTCCAGAAGGTGGTACTGTTGACTTTATCCCCTTTGGTGTTTGGACTGCAGTCCAGCCCTCACACAGCAGATACAGGCTCCTCTGTGCGGAAGGGCAGTGTTAAGTGTCATCAGTTTCCTGGGAAAAATACAAACCAAGCTTTAATGCTTTGTCCATTGGAAATACAAAGGTGAATTTTAGCATTTTGCACTCATTAAAGAAATTTAAAGATTGATGTCAAAGAGACTGAACAGAAATGCCTTGTGAAACCAGGAAATATTTTTGAGTTGAAACATAAGATTTGAATTGTTTCATATACGTTTTGTTGGACTGCCCCTCATCATTTTAAATCTACTTCCCCCCCCCATCTCCTTTTCACCAGCAGAAAGAACAGTGTTCATGGTGAATAGGAATAGTTTGGAGAGGGGTTTGCCAAACACAGCTCTGCTCAGATCAAGAACACGGTTCAGGTGTCTCTTTCGGTTCTGCTGGAATCACCCTGTTCCTATGCTGTCGTCTTCAGGAGACTTCCATTTCCTCGCAGACGCTGTGGGGAGTGTGGGGTGATACTCCTTTCTTCTGTCATAACGGCATTCAGTACTAATTTTATAAGTGCATCTTGTGTGAAACTCAATAAATTCAATTTTGTAATCTTTTTTAAAAAGGTCACTGAATTTATTTTGGTTTACTGTTGTTTGGGGTGGTGTGGATTTCCCACAGCATAGTAAGAATTTATTTCTAACTTACAAATGACGGAACTGTCTTATTTTCAGTTATCCTTCTGTCCTAAACAGTGGCACAATATCCACTTTCTCCACGAGCCTGGTACTTTACCACAGATGTTTCAGAACCTCTCAGCCCAAGGAAGCTTCGGCGTTCACAAGTGTTCTGTGTGCTACGTAATGCACCTTTCACATCTAGGAGCTGAGTTCCAAACAGTGCTTCGGTATTGATTTTTTTAAAAGAACCTAATTAAGGCACAGCCCAGGTCAGACAGGCTCTTGCTAGTTTTTCCTGGGGAATCAAAGCAGAAATACCAGATGTCATTCGTGGGTTTGTCCAGACTTCTCGAGCAGCAGACTTCTTGGGTCAGCACTGCAACTTGAGGCTCATCCTCTATCAGCACGAAAGCTGCTCCAGTTACTCTGAGTCTATCCTGCCGCTTCTGTTAACTCGCAAAGGGGAGAGGCGTTCACAGTGTCATTTTAAATCATGCTGTTTTGATATGTTTGGTGGATAACTTCGGGGAGTGGGAGATTGCCCCGCCTCCTGGGGACAGCTGACAGCAGCAAGTCTGTGAACTGGGGGTCACAGGGTGTCCCAAGAACACATGATCTCTCAGGCTCCTTCAGGTCTGTTAATGCAGCGCTGACGTTTTATGTTAAATTGATTTTGTTTCCTTGTTTGCCTGAAGTAGGATTCTGTAGCCATTTTATAGTGCTTGTATAAAGTAGAAAGAAAGAAGAAAATACTTTTCCACTAACAGGTGCTAGTCGTACGCTAGAGTTCCATCCTGGACAGTAAGCATAGGATCGTAGCTGGCCACATAGCCACCCAGCAGAGACCTGTGTTCCAATCCCAGGCCCTCGCCATCGCATGCAGCCAAGTGACAAGTCCTCACCTGGAAGGTAGAAGCAGAGGGATGCATGCACTTTTCAGGCCAGGACTCTCAAGACAGGGGGCCCCTTTCATCACCTCTGTCCTGACGGGCTGGAATCCAGCCCTGTACAGTTGAATGCACAGCACCCTAAGGTGACATCCAGGTGGAAGGCAGGTGGTCCCTGAATGTCTTTGTGAGTGGTTTTGCTGGTGCACTTAGAACAGCTTGGACTGCACTGAGGGAAATCAATGCGGGAAATGCCTTTGGTGCTAAACCACAGGTCTGTGTATACCAGGAAATCAGAAATGGTCCATTTGGAAATCTTCACATAAAGGAGTGCTGGGCTCCTGGAAATACTCCCTTTGGCTGCACCCATTTACTATTTATTGTTCATTTGGGAAAAGATAAGGACCTTTCTGGCACTAGAGGTTGGATTCCCAGCCCCCATGAGCTGAGCATTAAGCTTGCTCAGAAGTAGCCAAACCTGATTTATTCATACACCTGATGAATGGTCACACCTGGTCAGAGCAAGGAGCCTCTAACCTGGCCTGGTCAAAGCTCGGCCACCTCTGCAGGCACCTGCATGCCACAGAACTGAGACAGATGAGTCTACACCCATCCAGCCCTCCTCCAACCCTGACACTGCCAAATAAATAAGAAGCACTTTGTCTAATTTTGTTGCTTCTTAGTTGATCACAGTAATGAGCACTCCTCAAATCTGCCACTCTTTTGATGTAATTCCCAGAGTCATGCTGGCCCCTGCCCATGGGCCCTTCAGGGGAGATGGAAAGAACACATCTGTGAGCCCCATTCCCAGCAGCCAAGTCCTGGACAGGGCCTTTACATCCAGGGGAACAGAAAGACACCTGAAGATAGGAAGAAGCTACTGGCAAGACGAAGTAAGTGGTGAATGTTCAGATGCTACCGATCTATTTTAGTCATCTTCCCCTCACTATAACAAACACTTGAAGTGCTCAGCTTATGAAAGGCTGCACATGCAGTGCCCCACACCTGTAATCCCAGCACTCAGGAGGCTAAGGGTGGAGGATCCCAAGTTGGAGGTCAGACTGGGTAACTTAGGAAGACCTTATCTCAAAAAAATAGTCTAGGGATATAGCTCAGTGTTGAAGAGCTTGCCTAGCATGTGCAAAAAAAGGGAGAGAATGAAAAGAAAAAGGAAGGGAGGGAAGGGGAGAGGAACTAGGGAGAAAGGTGAGGGGGTGGGAACCCAAAGTCGACTTCAAGTACACAGCCCAATGATGTAAAAGCCTCCCACTAAGCCCCACCTCCTTAACAGTCCTCCCAGTACAGCCATGTTGGGGACCAAGCCTTTAACTTGTCCTTCAGGGAAACCTGTGAGATCCAAATGACAGCACTATCTTTACTTGAAAAAATACAGCAGGAAAGAATAGGCCCTTCCCTTGTGATATAGCGGGTATAAATATGTTCATTTCTCTTTCATGTATCAGTTCAAAATGACCTAGGTTCTAAGACGGTGAAATTTTAGCATTGAAGCAGCTCTAATGAGACATCCAACCTCTCTTCCAGAGCAAGCTTCATTTGTCCCACACCCCTGATCAGTGTGTCCCCAAGCCTTGTCTTGAAATAAGAGCTCTGGTATTAATAGTAATGTTTAAACCAGTACTTACTAAATGTGCCCCTCAATCCATCATTCAAGACCCATTTTAATTCATTACCTCATTTAATTTGCACAGTACCCCTACAAAGTCCCCATTTTATGGAGGTGGAAACTGAGGCTCAGGAGCTCTTAACAAACCGGGAGCAACACAGCCAAGATTTCAACCCTGGTCCATCTGATCACAGAGCCTGTCCTTGGTCACTATGTGACCTACAGACCTCAGGACAGTCATAAACTTGAGCTGCCACCCATACATGCAAAATTTTTTTTCTTAAATCATTTTCTAACAAAAGCCCATAGAGTTAACAGATTTTTCCATTCTGTCTGCCCTCCCTTCAGTTCACATTTTCCAGATGCTCATCTGATTCTAATTCGCCATACATTGGCTTTGCTGAACGTTATTTTTAGGTTGGATTATGAATGGATGGCTCTGGTTCTCCTGCTTACACTGTTGAATCGGTGTTTCTCGCTGAGGAGTCATGAAGCATGAGGCAGAATAACATGGATTTATTTGATGCCCTGCACTGTTCTTGACTTCCGATGTAGTGCTGCAAGGTGTGCAGGGCAGACAGATAGGGCTGGGGGAGTCTTGGTGCCAACCACAAAGCCAAGCCCTCGTGTCCCAGTATTGGAGTGCAGAGACAGCACATGCCTGCTAAGCAGGGCTTCCAGCTCATGGGCTTCTAGAATATGCCTGCACTGCTGTGATAAACAGGAGAAGGTGGGGCGAGCAGCCCCTTCCTGACTCCAGCAGCGCAAATACTACTGGCACGTTAAAGGCTGTCATTACTTCAGATTCTCAAATAATAAGCAGTTGCTGTAGAACAGTCAGGAGAAGGTAAGAAAAAGTGGAGGCAATGGAAGGGATGCACACAGCTGCACCCTCTAACTAGCACATGCTCCTTCGGGCTTACTGATCTCCACACCCAAGTCCAGGGGTCCACATGCAGAGATATGCAATGAGACACCATCCCACGGGCTGCTTTATCAGATTGTCTATTTCTTTTACATGTGCCCAGCATTCTTCTGTTTCAGTAATTAAATGTATTTTCAGTAGCTGCATAAAATTCCATGTATGGCCAGATTGTAATTTACACAATCCTTTTTTTGCATTTGGGCACGTATCCATTTCTTTGGGATCCATTCCTACAGCTGGAATTTCTTGGACAAAGGCTGCTGATGATTTCAGCCGTGTGCGTCTTACTCTCCAGAGGTAATTAGTGTGAGTATGCCAGGAGCCCACGTACTCACCAGCCATGCGTTGCCTTTGTCCTCTGGGTTTTTGCTAACTTTCCAGGCATTTGAAAGGGGTGTGTAGTTTTAAGATCATGATTAAATATTTCAATATAAGTATTAGCTATTTTTTTATTTCCTTCACATCATTTGGGGATATATTTATACTTTTAATTTTTCTTCTTTGCATTAATATTTTTCTTGATGGTTTTACAAATATTTAATGAATGAAGACTCAACTAATCCTTTAGGGCATCAAAATGAGTTTCACAGAAAGGCAGAAGTTCTTTGCCCCGCCGAGATTAGGTCAGGCCCTCGGCGAGACGTGGATGTCTACTGGCACTCTTGCTCTGTGCTACCCACAAAGGGAGAAGGGAGAAAGGAAGGGTAAGCTGCTAAATACGAGGCCTTTGGGGAGAAGCCACAAGGGCTTTCATGAACCATCTCTATTGTGGCATGTCAGCAAAGACTGCACTAAGGGGAAGAAATAAATTCTGTGCAAGGGCTCTAAATATGGACCAGAAAAGTTAAATTCCAAATTCCAATCTGCTACTTTAGGGTTCCTCTTTCTTTCTTTCTTTCTTTCTTTCTTTCTTTCTTTCTTTCTTTCTTTCTTTCTTTCTTTTCTTCTTTGTTTTTTTGTTTTGTTTTGCTTTCTTATCGGTACCGGAATCGAGCTCATGACCACCTACTTGCAAGGCAGGCACTTGTGCCACTGAGCTAAATCCCCAGCCCTTTTTTTAAAATTTTATTTAAAGAGAAACAAAAGCATGTAAAGGGTAGAGGTAATACAGGATTCCAAAAAAAAAAAAACAGATAAACAATGAGAAATCACTAGTTAAAATTACATATTGTCCTCTTAGAAATAGTTGCTCAAGTTACAAAATTAAAGCATACAAAGTAGATAGTCAAACAGTGAGAATGTAGACAGCTATGCATGCATGAACATCTGCATATATTTATATACTTTCTGTATTAGAGGGAAAAACAAAACTTAGCAAGACAAAACAAAACAAATTCCTATAAAAACATGAAAACAAAAAGTCATATAAAACCACAGTACAAAGTGATCTACAATGATTATTGTGCTGTTTCTTATTATCTTCAATAGAATGTCTATATCATCAGGCATAATTGAATATAACAGTATGATTGAGTATAGCAGTAAATAACAATATTAGTAAAAATAAAATATTGTAGACAGTATAAAACTTCAAAGGCAGGTAATAATCAAACCAGAGTGGATATTCTAGTGAATCTTGTCATCTTAAGTGCAGTTGCCTATACTCTCAGACTTGATATTATCAATCATAACAGCTTTGAATAAAATCTGTCAATACAAAACAGCGATCCAACAAACCAGATTCGATTACAATCAGTCATGGTAAAACAGTGTAGGTTTTACAGAGCTTTAGATTAAGTTAATAGGAAATTAAGGATGATTACAGTACTATATCCTGTTATTTTCGGGATTACTGTCTGTGCCCTCAAATCTAGTACAGGTAAAAATGACTGGAACAGAATATAATACATCTAAGCAGAGTAGTGTGGGTAATGTGGGTTTTAAATCCTGGTGCACTATTTACAATATAATGTATCAAGACCTTCTATGTTAGAGATTCTGGTTATCCTTCTCTGCCTCATTTCTGCTATGCTATTTTTCTGCCTGTGTTTGTCTAGTTTTCTCCTTCATTCTACTTCCTGCCCCACTCACTGAAGCCTTTCTGCCACTGTTCCTAAAATCCTGGTTTTTTTTCTCTCTCTCTAGAATGTCCTCCAGTATTCTCTGTAGTGTTGGATTGGTGGTCACAAACTCCCCCAGTTCCTCTTTGTCATGGAAGCATCTTGTTTCTCCATCAACTTCTGGTGACAGTTTTGCAGGGTACATCAATCTGGGCTGGAGGTTATTTTCTTTCAGGGCTTGTAACACATCGCCCCAACCTCTTCATGATCTGATGGTCTCTGTTGAGAAGTCAGCCGTGATTCTGATGGGCTTACCTTTATAGGTAATCTGTTTCTTTTCTCTGATGGCTTTTAATATTCTGTTTTTATATTGAATTTCTGGCATCTTGATTATTATATGTCTGGGTGTAGATCTGCTTTGGTTGTAGGTGGCTGGAGTTCTGTATGCCTCACACAATCGAATGTCATTTTCTTTTCCCATGCTTGGGAAGTTTTCCTTAATTATTTCCGTGAATAGCCTTTGTAATTCACCTGTATGTATTCCTGCTTCTTCATTCACATTTCTTATTTTTAAATTGTAGATTCTCTTGTCATCTTCTAGCCTTTGTATTGTTCTCCCTGTTTCCTTGTTATTTTTAAGAGATCTTTCCTCTCTTGATCACACACTGCCAACTTGTCTTCAAGTTTTGATAGTTTATCCTTAGTTTCTTTTAAGGAGTTTTGCCAGCTTTCAATGGAGTTTTTAATTTCCTGGTAGTCTCTTTGAATCTGCTTCATGTATTCTATATTTTCTTTATATTCTTTATCAAATGTTTCTCTCCTTTTTTTGTGTTCCTCCCTTCTTCCATCTGTATCTTCCTGAGAGATGCTTCCTGAGAGCATTTCTTTTATTACTCTACTCATATCCTGTTTTACCTGATTTAATATTTCAGTTCTGAGCTCGTCTACAAGGTCCCGAAGATATCTCTTAATGTCCATTGAAGCCATGTCTGATGTTGTGTGTTTGCTGCCTTCAGTCTCCCTTGTTTTTCCTTCTCCTGGATCAGGGCTCTCAGTGTTCTGGGCTGGGAGCCTCCTCCTGCCTCTCTCTCCTGTCATGGCCCTGGCTTCCTCCACACAGGTTACAGTGCAGGTCCCAGCACCTTTCTCTGCTGGCCACGTTTCCTACAAAGCACGCTGGTGAGGGACCTCCGCCCTTTCCTGCCTGCTCTTGTCACTAAGGTGTAAGCAGGCTGTGTTTGCCTGCCCCTCCCCACTGGGCCAGCCAAACTTTCGGGGCGATCACCCAGTCAGTGTGTGCTAGGCACAGGGAATCGATTTGGGACGGCTCTTTGGGTCCCGGCCAGGGGCGCAGCAAATCCCATGAATCTGCTCTGGGAAGGGAGCAATCAACTGAAGTCACTGTCGCTCCCAGTTCAGGCTCCTCCTGCCTGATTCCAACATGTCGCGCATTTGGTTGCGCCCTTCCTATGGGGAGGGGAGTCTCGTTCCCAGCACTCACCGTGGATTAATGAAGGTTCCTTTGCCGGCTCTGCTCTCCTTTGGGCTCAACAACCTCTGACTTCAGCGCTGCTGTGCCTCCTGTGAGTGGTAGTGGGAATGAGTTTGGGCGGCTCTACCAGCCATGCGGATTCAAGCTGGTGCAGACTTAGCGAGTCACTGCAAAAACACTGTGTCCCTTAATTTTTAGCTGTTTCAGTTGTAGTCCCGAAATATTAGACGAGCTTTTTTACGTTTCAATTTCTTCCTGTGTCAAGAGGATCCGTCTTCCTCTGTCTGGGTCTCTCCAGGGTCTTTGATTCTGGCATATGAGTTGTTTCTCCTGGGAGGCTTTGTATTCTGTTGCTCACTGATCGGCCATCTTGTCTTCTCCCCACTTCTTTGTTTTTTTTTTAAGACAGTGCCTGACTATGTAGCCCAGGATGGCCCTAAACTCACCACAATCCACCTCAGCCTCCCAAGTGCTAGGATTACAGACATGCATCACTGTGCCCAGCCAGCTGCTTCTTTTTGCTTCTGAGGGAAGAATAGATGCTTGGATGAATTAACCAATCCATTCCTTTAACGACCTCCCAACTATTAGGGACCTAGCCTAGATCCCCAGTCTCCCAAACAAGTGTATGGCGAAGGCTTAAATAAATAAGATAGGTAGCAATGATTTTTGGGCTCCAGGAGAATCAAAACCCTCTACAGATTTGGGGACTCTGGTGGCTAAGATAGGAAATGTCTCTGAATAGCCTGTATTCATTTAGGGGATTAGAGTAGAAAACACAGGAAATTGAACAGACCTTGGGGGTGGTTCAAGGAATTTTCTAAATCACAAATTATGTTAATTAGGAGAAGTATCTTAGAAGATCTCTACATTGCATTTCACTGCAGGGGTGAAAGGCCTGTACTACATCTCTATTTAGTTAATTGAAGTTGGAGCCAGATGTCCTCAGCCATGCAGCAGCCCTGCACATGTGTTCAATTTCCAGTTTCAATGGCACCCAACACCCATCCTTTCACTCTATGGAAATGTAAGTTTCCCTTGTTCTTTTTCCCTTACCTCTCTTTCGATTATTAACCTCTCTAGTCAGGTGAGCCCACTCTAGATTTGGGACTTTAGAAGCAGCTTTTTTTTACCTCCCATGGCAGATGTTTCAGAAAAGACAAGTTAGAAAGATGGTAGACACCAATGAAACTGGGCAATACCATCCACTGATGTCCTGTGAACCTCAGTCCCTATCCCTGGGGATCACTGAGTATGTTGTCCTGTTAGAGTTTTCCCCTAACTCACATTCTATTAGGCAATCTCAAAAATTTATTTTCTAAGGAACAACTTACATGTTGGGAAACTTGCTCTCCTTTTTGCAAAATGAGGCTGTTTTCTCAAAGGCTTCTGGAGACAGTGGGACAAACAGGGGCTTTGGAGTCACAAAGAACTGAGTGGATGGAGGCATCACCCCTACCTTGCATGGAATGTTGGCCAAGCAATCTCCCCTCTCCAGTGCTCCTCTTCTGTGCATGTGATGAAAATAATACCTCCCAGGATCATTGTGTATTAGGTGAGATGATGAAAAACAAGTATCTTAGCAGGTGGTTCTTCCTTTCTCCCCTCTTCACAGTCTAAGCATAAATGATCTCATGCTATAAACATTTCACCAAATTTAGCCAGCAAACATTTACCCGCATGGCTGTAAGCATGGTGTGAGGTACTGATCTGTGGGCACAAAGGTGAATCAATTGTCACCATCATTAAGACTCAGAACCCAGGAAATAAGAATCATTAGTATGGAGGGAGTAAGTGCAAGGTGGGGAGAGGGTGTGCTAAGGTTGTGAGAATAAAGGCATTTGAACTGGGATTCCCACTAGTGGGACAAGATTCAACTACATTCAGCTGCTGGAGTTAGAGACCCAATACCAGCAGCTCTAGGAGTAGGTAATGATTTGTGTCACATAGCAAAAACCTGGTCAAAGTCATGCAGCACACTGTTTAGTGATTTGGCAATAGCAAGTTCATTTTATCTTTGTGGCCTCAAGATAGATGCTGCACTTCCATGTATCACAACCTATTCAGAATAGAAACGGAAGAAACAGATAACATGCTAATCACATTGGCCATTTAACCAAAAGCAAAAACCTCTCAAACCCCTCTCATCTGCAATGAAAGTGTCGGTCACATTGGCTACAAGGACAGGGGCCAGACTAGCTCCAAGTGGCTGTGTCAGCTGTTGGCATCCCACACTATCTAGTGTCATCTGGTGACATCAGGACTGCTAGCAGAGCTGCACTTTGCCAACTCATGATTTCCATGTAAATTGAGCAAAAGAACCCTCAACCGATTGGCAGCAAAGCCAAGCTAAGCCAACCTCAGACACTAAGGCAGGGCAAGTATTTACAGGTATAGACAGTGTGCAAAAGGCACAGGCACACCCAGGTCAGGAATCCCTATCTTTGGGCCCTGGGAAAGAGGCAAGACTGAGATGGTTACATGAACCCTCCTGCCATGGAGGGCCTTGCTACTGCAGAAGAGTCCTGTGGGAGCACTGGATCTTTGCAGGGGTTTTCGAACCCCAAGTCACCTTCCATCCTGGGTTCATCTCTCCAGTGACAGACTGGCCCACCCAGGGATTTTCACTAGGACCTGCACCATTTCTGCAGGTCTGTTCCATTGTGGTATTTCTCTGTATTTTTTCTCTCCAGTGTCTTTTCAAACACACAATTCTCCTACAATCCTGTTTACACTCACCACTACATCTGTCGTGGTTACTTTTCTCTTGTTGCAGACACAGAATACCCAACACCCAAAAGTTTTTTAAAATTTTATTTAAAGAGAGGGGAAAAATAAAGCAAAACAAAAAAAAAGTAGAACCAATACAGAATTTCAAAAAAAATGAACAGCAAGAAATCATTAGTTGATACATTATATATTGTCTTCCTGGATGTAGTTGTTCAAGTAACAAAATCTAAGCATACAAAGTGGATTCTCAAACAGTGAGGCTGCAAACAGCTCCATTCTCTGATCCAACAAAAACTTAGCAACATAATTATCAATCCTACACCCTTAAATATACATGCAGTTATATCCTTTGTAGCACTTGCTTTTCCTCCTTTTGTTTTTTAAGTCCATTATGTGTTTAGTTATATCATGTTTCAGGTCGCTCAGTACCTTGCTGATCTGTTTTGTTGTTTACTTTTTTATTTTTTCTTATTTCTTTTTATTATTTATTTATTTATTTTATTTTGAAGGTAGTAAAATACAGCAGAACAAGACAGGACATAGCCCACTGAGGCAGTGCAGTGAAATTGGCACAGAACCTCACAGCAGGCCACTGGGACAACAGCAATAGGCACAATAGTACATCTGGTTTTCTTCACAATAGTTGTTCCTTCAATCAGGCAGAGCAATATCGAAGGAAATACTGAAATTACAAGAACAGAATATTGAACAGAGCAATATCATTGATCAAAACAGAGATAAAAATATTTGCCCTCAAAGAGATGGCAGAAGAATATTCCCCTTATTTGCTATATCACATATGGTCAAACTCGCAAGACATGCTCAGATCTCCGGCTTTCACTTGCTAGTGGTGGGGTAGTGGGTGGATGTTTGATTCTTAGCCTGCGCCCCAGTAGGCTCACGGCCGCCCACCAGAGGGGTGAACTGGCTGCCCATTTTCCCAGCACCCCAAGGTCCAACATGGCGCATCACAGATCTCAGGAAACGCTGATATGGTTCTCACCCTGGGGTGGCTGTGGCTTGCCAGGACATAGCCACTTACCAGAGCAGCATGCTGGCCCCAACACCCAAAATTAAGGAAGGGAAGGTTTATTTAGCTTACAGTTTGTGGAGGTTTCCGTCCATAAGCAGCTGGTTCCAAGGCAGAGTGGCCTGGCAATGGGGCAACACCTCAAGGCAGCAGCCAGCAAAAGCAGCCAGAGCAAAAAGTGGGAGGCAAGCCTCTTCTCATTCCTTTTATTGTACACAGACCACCCCTCTCTCCAGGGTTGGTATAACACCCATAAAATCTCCTTGCCTTCCTCTTGCTTAGGATGAGAACATTCCCAAAGTAAGGACCCTGGCTCCCTGCTGAGTCTCTCAGTTAAACTTCTACACTTTTCAAATTGACACAGTGTCATAACTATCCATCTCTTGTCGACTTGGCAAGCAGACACATTTTTAAAACAGGTTTCCAGATATAAAGACATGCTTATCCTTACCATTTTACAACTCCAGCATTGTAACACGGGTTTAACAATCCTTAAGAACCGGCATTAAGTATATCAATATTATATTATATTAGAATCATAACATTTTGCCCCTGGCCCTCCAAAGATTCATACATGTCTCTTTATGCAAAAGGAATTTAGCCTATCTGCAAGAGTTACTAAAATCCTAACAGTTTCAGCATTGCTGAAAAGTTCAAGTCCCAACTCTCCTCAGAGGTGTAAGGCCGACTGTCAGCTGTAAGCCCCTGTAAAAATGAAACAGAGTTAAACACTTCTAACATGAAATGACACAAGATAAACATTTTTATTCCAAAAGTTACAAACAGGAGAATAAGAATTGAGACAAAAGAATGTCTAAAATTCAGCAGGGAAAAACATTAAGCCCTATAGTTGCAAGTCCAGTATCTGAAGCAATCTGTGGCAAATTGTAAGCTCCAAAGAGTTTGTGTGACTCCACCCCTACAATACTTATAGCTCTCATAGCTTCTCTCTTAGGCCCACTTTGCTCTCTCCTTGCAGCTTTCCTTAGACAATCCATATTCCTGGCTTTTCTGAACTTCTGGGGTCTCCACTGCACCTTCAGCTACACACTCACAGCTTTACACACTGCCCTCTCAGAGGGTGGAAGTCTTTTTAACCTCAGAATTCTTTCATTCTGCATGCACCTAAAACCAGCACCACACGGATGATGCCAAAGTCTGTTGCCAGTTGGCACAGTAGCCAGGCTTTCCTCTCTCTTGGCTGTAGAGGTTGAGTGCCTAGATTGCTGGGCTCTCTGAATCCAATCCTGAGGAACAAATTCCCTATGCTGCTGCCATTCTGGTGCCAAACATGGTGCTCCGTGGCTTTTTTCTCAAAGCAAAATCTTTCACTTTTGCAGTTTTGAGACTTCAAAGGATTGAGACTTGCTGTTTTTTGTGATGCCTTCAGGCCATGTTTTCTATTCTCCTGTTCCTTTTCAATAATCAAGATTTCCTCAGCTCTATTTTTGAAGCCGACAGCTTTATTGAAGCTGC
The DNA here is from genome assembly GCA_004027455.1 of Hydrochoerus hydrochaeris. Classification (NCBI taxonomy): domain Eukaryota; kingdom Metazoa; phylum Chordata; class Mammalia; order Rodentia; family Hydrochaeridae; genus Hydrochoerus; species Hydrochoerus hydrochaeris. The sequence continues at coordinate 128,785 of PVLA01002041.1, forward strand.
CTTTCTGGCCAAACTCACAATGTTTTAAATCACCCTATTGAGATCTTTTTCTTGATTTGCAACATAAATCTGGCTAAAAACCCCCAACAATAGCCATGCCACCACCTCAACGTTAGACTGCCTTGTAACTAGTCCACCACCCTTAATTTTAGTCTCAGGCAAAGTCTCTGAACATGAGCAAAATACACAGAAACTTTCTGCCAAGCTATAACACACATCACTTGAGGTCCAGCACCCAATGGAGTCCTTCCTTGCAGAAACCTCCCAAACCTGGTCTATCAGCCTTGGGTCTTCTGAGCTCTGACCAGAATCTTCCATGAAGAACATCCTAAGCTGTTCCAGGGCTACACTTTTAGGCAGCATCTCTGAACCTTTCTACATTCTTCCCACAAGCCATTCCCAAAGGCTCTTGAATCACATGGTGAGATATAGTCACAGCAATGACCCCATTCCACTGGTACCAAATTTATCTTGGTTGCTTTTCTCTCATTGCCCAGAGTACCCAACACTCAAAATTAAGGAAGTAAAGGTTTACTTAGCTTACAGTTTGTGGAGGTTTCAGTCTATAATCAGCTGGTTCCAAGGCAGTGGGGCATGGCACTGGGGCAACACTTCAAGGCTGCATTCAGCAAAAGCAGCCAGAACAAAAGGATGGGGGGCAAGCCTCTTCTCCTCCCTTATATTGTACACAGGCCACCCCCTTCCAGGATGGGTGTAGCACTGACAAACTCTCCTTGCCCTCCTTTTGCATAGGATGAGAACATTCCCAAAGTAAGGACCCTGGTTCCCTGCTGAGTCTCTCAGTTACACTTCTAAGCTTCTCAAATTGATACAATGTATCAAACATAACAGCAGCTTTCTCCAAATGGCTTTGGACAGCAATTCCAGGTAGAAACATGGCCCGCACCTTCTTGCCCAGCACATGGAGCATCAGGTACATGGACCCAGCCCAGGACTTAGCACATATTAGCTCCAGTGTTGCCTGGAGGTGGATTCTCATATGAAGCAGTCCTCACTTTCCCCAAGAGGACTTCAGTCTCCTGTGTATTCAGAAGTAAAGCATATTTGCATCTTTTCCTCTTCCTTGAAGCAGTGCTTCACCAGATTGTTTTTTAAACACATGTCATTTCTACACTTATTTTAACAAAAGCACCAGCACTGGCTCCTGCTATTATGGAGTGTTAGCTTCCTTTGTCACAATTGTGATTGTCAGGGTCAGTGGATAAGAAAGAGACCTCAGGCCCATGATACCTGTGTGACTGGATGGTGCTTGTAGGGAAGAACTTATCTAACCTATCATCGTGGGTGTTGCAGGAGTGTGTACTATCAAAATTTGAGTAAAGACTCTTACTGAAAAGGAATCCCAATAATATCATTACCTGATATTATTGCATTCGTTCAACATGCCAGGTGGGAAGGAGAATCCCAAAGGATCACTTTTCCTGTAATGCATAATATAAGAGAAAATTATCTGATTGAGCTGTTCGCATAGCTGTGACAGTAGTACCAGTTACTCAAGCCGCTGAGGCAGGAGGATTCCTTGAGCTCTGGAATCTGAGCCTGAGCAACATAGAAAGGCTAGTTTAAAATAAGTGAATATATAAGCAAACAAATAGCAAATAAGTAAACAAATGCGCAAACAAACAAATAGACATTTAAAACTCACTGTGTATTTATGGGAATGGTGGTGCAGTGTGTTCATTTCATTATGTTACCACAAAGCTTGGTTGGAAATCAGTGGCCAAAAAATAATCAACAAAGAAACATGACCTCTATTTTCTGGGATGGTAGGGGTCCCTGGACCAGTAGCTGAGAGAAATGATCAAGATTTGATGATAGATCCCTGCATTTCAGTGGGGCCTAATGCTTGCTGAACTTTATTGTTATAAATTATTATTTCACAGGTGAAGTAAGTTTAATTATTCTCATTTTTCTCTGACCCACAACTCCAGGGTGCCTCCCTTCATACCACCTGATGGAGCACCCCCTTGCCACAATAAAGTTCATGTGATTTCCTCATTAAATGGCAATAGTTAGCTCTGTCACTTTAATGTAGGTGACTGATAGTAATGTAGTGTTTTCCTCCACTTTGCAAAACTTCTTTTGTTTCCAACTAATTAGACCACAAGATAATCCCTCTGGCAGTCAGGTGGCCCCATTTGAAAAGTAGAGGCTTTGTCTCAGGACAGTAGTAGCATCCTCACTGGAATCTAGAACCTTCTCCATGGGGCTGTACTTGGCCCTGGCTTTCAGAGGTAGCCTCCCAGCCCTTGGGTTTGTGTGTCAGGGGAATCAGGACCCAGAGTGCCAAGCGGGCAAGACCCACAGAGAAGAGCAGGACCAGGACCACAGAATCCTCTTCTCCTATGGGCCCCGCATGCAGAGGGCATGCACATCGCCTGGTTCCACATGGGGTACTGGGAAAAGAACAAACTTCCATGGGCAGTCCACTGTGCCAGGGAGAGGACTGGGTACTGCCCATATGCTTTCTCAGCACTCACACCAAGGATGATCTTGTCACAGGTTTGTAACTCAAGAGCCTGAGCTCCAGAGGGCCTTGTGAACCCCCCAAGGTCTCTTAGAAGCTGATGAAGAAGAGAGTTGAATGCAGTTGGCATGATGCCAAAGGCCATTTCCCAGTGACAGACCAAGGTATGGCAATGTGGTCCCATTTAGGACGAGAGACAACGATCCCAGACAGGGCTAGCACCAACCTTAAGTGCAGATTAAGAAGGAGCCCTGGCCAGTTCACATGTGGCAGAACAAGGCTCCTTTGGGAAATTTGGTATTCCTGGGCTTGGTTTCTCCAGGATTGAGGTCCAAGACCCAGCACACGTAGTAGACAGAGCATATTTTACTTAGGGGAGACCATGCTTGGTCATTTCTAAGGAAAACCAAGGCTCAAGCTAACTGGTCATGGTTCCTTTTCAATAATTAGTGTATGATTCAGCCAGTGGCATTCAGTGAGACACAGCCAAGTTCACAAGGTTTTGCTGTCTGCCATTTGTGTCATGGACATCCAGTGACAGCCAGATGACATGAGACACAGTGATCAAAAGAGGGTGAGTTTACAATCCAGGCTTAGAGCATTTGAAAAGGGGATTCCTGAGAAGGAAAAGCAAAGCCCTGGGCCCCTTCCTCCACATGCACCATCTGCATGGCCACCTCCAGCTATGAGGGTCAGGGAACAAGGGAGACGGGAAACATCTTTACCAATTCCCATGGCTGTGTGGACCAGAGGAAAGACCCTTGGGCAGAGGAAGTGGAGGGATCAGCATGGAAGGAGCTGTCTGTGGCTCATTTTGGGGACATCAGCATACCTGGAGTTTATCTATCCCCTAAGCAGGCTGTCAGGAGGCTGGTGCTAGTTTCTCTATTCCCCATTTCACAGACCTCTGCCACATCAAATTATGGAAGACCCATTCTCTGTACTGCAGCAGTGATCTCTAAGCTCCTTCCCTAAGGTACCTTAGAGTTGCTGCAGGAGGTGGGGAGGGTTCAGGCCTTTGGAAATAAGAATCAGTGGCCCAGGACACAGGAAGGAGCAGCAGCAAGTTCTTGCAGTCCGCGGTTACCGGGAGCAGCTCCCCAGTGTCAGCTTGCTGGGTGATGGTTCTCTGGGATGCTGGACTTGCTCTTAGAGGACACCTGGACATCTGACTGTGTCCCCATGCTCCAGCCACTCCAATGGCACAGCGAAGGCCTGAGGCTGTTCTGATCGGCTGGTTCTTGTATCTTTAGCCTAAGAAATAGATTGCATCTCTCTCCGAGTTCTGAATAACATTTTATTGGACAAAAAGAAAATTCTATTGCTTTAATCCAACTGAAAGCCATTCTCTTCCTCCATGACACCAGTTATGGTTTAGATCAACAATCTCCACCAGAAGTCTCTTGTGTTTAGAAGTGGGGCTTTTCGAAGGTGATTGGAACATGAGGGTGCTATGCTCATCAGTGGGACAATCTATTGATAAGTTCATAGCTAAACGTGTGGTTAGAAGGTGGGGGCTGGTTGGAAGGGATGTCACTGGGGGTGACACTCTTTCACAGGCTGATCTGTTTCCTGGATGTCTGTAGGTGACCAGCTTTCCTCTACCATTCCCTTCCACTGTGAGTTTTCTGCCTTAGAGTCAGCTGACAATGGACGGAATCCCCTGAACAATGAGTCAAGTTCAACCCCACCTTTTTACAGTGGTGTGTGTTGGGTATTGTGTCCCAGAGGCTGGAAAGCTGTGCTATTCCATGTTCAAAGGCCTCCTCATTGGGGCCTCACTTGATTTTAGTCTTAATAAGCAAATCATGAAAGTTGTCACATTATAAATTTTAAAATTGTAAGTATGAAAATATTTAATACTTAAATTATGGAGCATTGAAATATAAATCAATAAGAAAAAAAGCCCAGTGGAAGAGAAGAAAGGAATGTGCACAAATGATTCTTGAAAACATAAAGGTACACAAGCAATAAAAAGAAAATACACAATATCACAAGTAATCTAAAAATTACAAATAGAGCCATTCATGATGGCATGTACTCTGGGAGGCTTGGGCGAGAGGATAGCAAGCCTAATATGGCAACTTACAGACTGTTGGGGTTTATATCTAAAGTGTCCCCCAAAGCCTCATGCACTCACAGGTGAGGCTTTGGGGAGGTGACTGGATCATGGGTGTGGGACACTGCCACGCCACCCTGCCTTAAAGCCAGCCAATGATAGACTGACACTGATATAATCTGTGAGCTAAAATGAACCTCTTCTCCTTTAACTCACCGGTGTCAGGTATTTTGTCTCCACAAGACAGTGACTTAGCAGGTCATTTGAGATCCTGCTTCAAAATATAAAATACAAAAAAATTACTGGGGATGTAGCTCAGAGAGAGACACTTGGTTTAACTCTTAGTACCACACCAAAAAATTACTAATTGAAACAATAAGAAGAAGCACCTAAAATTAGTCAAAAGACTACAAAGAACTATAAAACTAGTATTGGTAGACCCTGAGGATAATTTCCTGTGTCTTTGATGAAGATTGTAGATTAGTGTGACTTCTGGAGAGCTACTTGAGAGAAGGTATAAAAAAATATCAAAAATTATGTAAACTATCTCAGTATATTCAGGAGTTCAAGTTGATTAACGGCTCAAGTTCTAGAGTCAAAATAAATCTCAGTTTGCTTACAGCTTTTGTTATTAATCTTAGACGTGTCAGTCACCAGCTCCAAGTCAGTTACCTCATCTGCAAGATGAAATTAATTACGCTACCTGCTTCCTAAGGGTCAGTGGTCACTAGTGAACGCAACACTCACCAGGTATTTGGTTCAGTTCCTGGCCATCGCTAAGCACTTGATAAACATTCACCATTTGATTGTCATGAGGAATTTATGCTAAAAGCATGGGATGTTTTCCACAACACTCTATGCCATGACACAGAGCACATAATGTCTAAAACTGTGGAGTGTTAGACTATAATTCGTCCACACAATGGGTTTGCATGCAGAAATTTTAAAATACAGCACAATCTTATATATAATATGTTGTTAGGTGAAAGGACTAGAAAAGAAGGAAAGCATATGTTGTTAGGTAAAAGACTATAATATGAAAATACTTACACTACTTCGACGAAAAGAAAAATCTTTGCAAAAAAACACAAAGAACATTGGTAAACATGCTGAGTAATTGTGTATGTGTGTGTGTGTGTGTGGAGGGTGTACAAAGTCAGAACATCAAGAGATTTTTTTTCATTTATTTGATTTTTTTTAAAGTAAGTTTTTAAAAAGATTGCTTTTAATCTCACATCAAAAGTGAGCATATGAAGCCAGGGATATAGCTCAGCAACATGGCACCTGCCTGGCAAGTGTGAGTGAGGTCCTGAGTTCAGTTCCCCGGACCAAAAAAAAAAAACAGTGAGCATAGGGTATCAAGAATTTTCACACATCCTCTTTCCTTGCACACACGTTATCTCCCCTACTGGCAACATCCCACTCCGGAGAGGCACACTTGTTAAACTGACGTACAATCCATGGCCGCGCTGGTGCATCGTTACCACTGACCCCAAGTCCATAATTCCATTAGGCTCACTCTCAGAGTTGTATGCATTCGGGAAATGTGGTATTAAGGACTGAACTCAGGATTCTGAGTGAGACCTCCCTGCATTAACTCCGGTGGAAAGTCTGACTGGGGTTTGCTGAGTGGGGTTTGCAGGGAGAGGCTGCGGGTGAGGCGAGCGAGGGGTCAGTGGAGGCAGACCAGCTGGGCAGCACCAGCTCCGCAGCAGGAGCTGACAGCAATGACCAGCACAGCGCTCTGCCAGGTGAGCTGTGACTCAGCAGGACAGGTGCGGCAGGCCTAGCTGTGCAGGCCAGGTGGCAGCAGGATGCGGGGGTATTGCTAGGTGCTCAGGCACTTAGGAACAGTCACTCTGGGAACTCAGGCAGCTGGAAGCAAAGGGGGATCAGACCTGTCAGTATGTTCTCTGGCTTTTGACAAATATATATAGAAAGAGACATGAATCCACCATGAAAGCATCACACAAAATACTTTCATTGCCCTAAAAATCTCCCACAGCCCACCCATTCATCCTTCCCTCCCCGTTAATCCCTAGCGCCACTGATCTGCTTACTGTTCCCGTGATTCTGCCATTTCCAAAATGTCATGTAGTCTGAATCATGGGCTCTGTGGCCTTTTCAAACCAACCTCTTTCAGTTAGCAATAAGCATTTAAGGTCCATCCAGGTCTTTTCACGACTTGATTTCTTTTCAGTGCTAAATGATATTCCACATGCTACATGTGCCACTCACTGTTTACCCATTGATCGACCGAAGGACAGCTTGTCTGACAACTGTGAATAAGACTGCCCAGAACATCCACATGAAAGTTTGTGTGGAAATGGTTTTTATGATTTTTTAACAGCTTTCTTGACAAGTAACTTAGATGCCTTATAATTCTTTCATTAAAGTATACAATTCAACATTTTCTAGTATATTCCCAGTGTTAAGCATTGCCATAATCAATTTCAAGACATCTTTGTGACCCCCCCCAAAGGAACCTTATATTCTTTTACCAAAAAAAAGAAGAGGAAAACACCCTAAATTCATTAGTGATCACTTCTCATACAATCCACCCCGCTTTTGAGAGCCACTAATGTCCTGTCTATAAGTTTACCCATTCTGGACACTGCATAAAAGTGGAATCATACAGCCTGGGTCCCTTTGTGACTGGCTGCTTTTTCAGTGCTTTTCCAAGTTTTATTCATGTTGTGATGAATTATCAGGACATCATTTCCCTTTTTTGTTGTTTGGTTAAATAATATTCGTTGTTTAGATATGTTGCATTTTCTTGTGGACCTCCGTATTACCGCTCCTCTCTGCAGGTGAGTAGGTTTATGTTTTTGTTTCTCTTGGGCACACCCCTAAGAGTGGAATAGCTGAGCTCTGTATTAACTGTTGGCTTAGCCTTCTGAGGAGTGCTACTGGGTTCTCCACAACTGCGGCACCGTATGAAGGCTCCAACCCCTCCACGTCCTCTGTCCTCTGTTTTTAACTGTCTATTTAATTTAGCCATTCTACCGGAGTGATTTTTGTTTTTGAGACAGAGTCTTGCTTTATAATTCATGCTGACCTTAAACTGTCTATGTACTCCATGCTGGTCTTGAATTCATAATGATCCTCTTGCCTCAGCCTCCTGGGTGCTGGGATTAGAGACATTTGCCACCATGTCTGGCTCTGGAGTTTCTTCTTTATACAATGTACATTTTACTGTTTGGTGACATGTGTTTATCACGTTAGTAACCATGAAGCATGTGTGTGGGTGCCGGGCTACAAGCTTTGTGCCCAACCAAAAGGACGAGATATATGGCGGACACATGTCTCTTTCTGTATATATCTGTCAAAAGCCATGAGGACGAGAGGCAAAGATACATAGGATTAGGTTAAATATGTGGGCCAGGGAGCTCTGGTCTCCCTTCCACAGAGATCCCTGAGTGACCAGTGCACCCTGCTTTATTCACCCTGACTTGGGTACAAGCAATTAGAGTAACACAGGGTTCATCTGCCTCCCACCATCCCCAGTGAATGACAGGATCTCATTCACAAAAGCTGCAGAACCGACTTTCTCCTTAGTGCTCACAGGGAAGGCTGATTAGGACTCAGTCTTCCCATCCGGTCTCCCAGACAGGAAGTGTACTATCAAACCACAAACTTGAAGCCTCTGTGTGTGGGCTTTCCAAAGTGCATAGGAATGCTGTTCCGGAAGTTGTGGGTAGCACATGGGACCTCACTGCTCTGTGTTCCATGGCTCCTCCTGTTCCCCAAGGCCCTGGCCTCACCCTACAGTTCTGAAGCCCCCTGGGCTGCCCTCTCTGAATGTGGTACACAGCTACCGTAAACTTGCCTCCAGTGTTTGTTTGTTTTGTGGTATTAAGGACTGAACCTAGGGCCCTCAACCTGAGCTACATGCTAGTCTTTCATCATTGTTTTTGAGGCAGGGTCCTGCTAAGTCACTAAACTACCCAGACTGGATGCTAACTTGTGATCCTCCTGCCTCAGCCTTCCAGGTGCTAGGATTGCAGGCATGCGCCAACATGTGCAGCCCTGGTGGTGCTCTCTGATGGCTTCTGGCATTGCCCGGCTCCTTGCACTCAGACTCAGGCACACTGGGTGTGGAGCCCGCTGTCTGTCCTCTGCTAGAACCTAACCTCTTGATCTTCAGCATCTTTATAAAATGGAGATAATAAGCACTCACTCTTGGGAAGGAGACTGGAGCAGGAGGATCCCAAATTCAAGCCCAGTCTAGTCTGGGCAACTTACCGACTTAGTAAAACCCTGTTTCGAAATAAATAAATGAAAAAAAGACCAAGGAAGTAGCTCAGTGTGAAAGCCTTGGGTTCAGTGCCCACTACCACAAAAGCAAAAAAAGAAAAATAAGCCTGAAATGAACCCCAGCCTTGCCACACGGCAGCGGACTAAACCCAAAGCAGCCCAACCTCTGCTCTTCTCACACGCGTCTCTTCCTGCCTACGGCTTGGCACATAGGGAATTCGGCCTCCCTCTCTGGATTCGGGGTTTGCCTCCGCTTTCCGCTGGTGAGGGAGACAGCTGTGGAAGGGCTTCTAGGGGAGGCCAGATGCCTTGGAACTCCCTTCACCCACTGCAGGCTGACTGCCCCCAGCAGGGCAGGAGCCCACAGGAAGAGCCGAGGTTCTGGGAGCTCCCAGCTCACCAGTTAAACCCAGTGCCCCGGGGGTACTGTATCCATGTTCCTCAACTCCAGAGGTCTCATCCACACAGAGTACAAGGACTTTTTTTCCTTTTCAGTACAAATCTAATAGTATGATTGTGATCCATGTCACCCATTGATAAATTTCAAAGCAACGCTAAGAACTGCAGCAGTTGAGGACTTCCACTTTTAATTCTGCACGCAGCTTTATTTTAACCCTGCTGACCTGGGGGCTCCTGTTTCCTCACCTTCCTGATTGCTGCAGACGCCAGGCCTCACACAGGTGGTCAGCTCTGTGTGTGAGTTATGTCTTCCTGGTCTGTATTGCTAACCCAGTTGGTCTCTGTAGCAGTAAGGAGTCACTCCTTATGTGATGAACATCTTCCTTATCTGTTATTTCTGAAGCTTTGACATCTGGCCCTTCCAGAACTACCTGATAGATAAGCGGAGCAAAGGTCATGCCTTTCACAGGCAGAGCAACCAACCTAGGGGCTGGGGATTTAGCTCAGCAGCACAACTACCTGCCTTACAAGCATGCAGTCATAGGTTTGATCCCCGCATACCAAAAAAAAAGCAACCAACCTAGAGCCCTCCCCATCTACCTCCTCTGGACTGTCACACTCTGGGCCACTATCTCCTATCATAATTGCCCCAAGGTCAGATATGTGGTATCAGACATGTAGTGACAGCCTGGGGCCCCAGAGTTCACTGAAGCCACTCAAACCAGGTAGCTCCAAGCCTGCCCACCCTGTTCCTTCCAGCAGAAGCCATGTCCCCCACCCTGTCACATTCCAGAATGGTCCCTATGTGGTGTACCATGCCTCTCTTCTCAGGGACCTGCAAGGGTAACAAACTTCCTCCTTTGTGACAGGTGTCTCCATAACCACATTGGGAAGAACAAACCCCAGCAGATTTACACATCCTAGAGGTTCTTTCTGGGGCTCCCCCACCCCACCCCTGCCCCAACAGCTTTTGGATGATTATCATAGTACCCATTTTACTTTATTAAGTCTCTTTTTAATCTAAAAACAAAAGAAAGTTATGCTTCCTGAAGTCAGCTCTGACCTTAGAGTAGCTCAGCCCCAGCTGTGTCCCCAGGCTGGTACAGACAAAGCCCAGGGTAGCTCCCCTCCAGCACAGGCCCTCAGCCAGGAAGCCTGCTGTGTTGACATTGGTGTTAGCACCATGCTCTGCAGTCCCAGGGGGTGGCCTTTGTGAAAGCATTCCCCCAGCTGCAGAATGCTTCTCGGGCCATTGTGTGACCTGTGCTGGCCCGCCTCCCGGAAAGCTGTTGCCTGAACAAATGTTTCGAAATTCCTTGAGGCCTGGGTCATTTCCTTTGGTGACCTGAGCTCCAGGTTATGTTTCAGTACTTGAAGAACAGAACTCCATAGTTTTGGGGAAGCTGAGCAAAAATTTTTTTCCACTGTGGGAAACACCCAAGGAATGCTGGGAAATCCAAGATGGCTTCCTCTTGTCCCCTACTTCTGCCATTTCTGCCTGTGTGCTTCTTGTGGACTCTTTCCCATTCTTGGCTGTTTGAGACAACTTCCCACCAATTCTTGGCTGTTTGAAATCAACTTAGGTTGATCCTAAGCTTGTTTTGGGCTTTTTCAGTTAAAAAAAGAAATCCAAGTCTAACCAAGCCACTCAGATTTTTCTTTTCTCCTTCTTACACCCTTTTAAAGGAGTTCCCTTGCTCCAGCTCAGACAGTACAGCCGGAATGGGATATGATGTGTCCTTCAGCCCAACTCTCCTGTATGCCTTGCTGTGTCTGGCTGCTCTGGAGTAGAGGGACAGGTGACCAGAAGGGAAGATGAGACAGGAAGTCTCACCCACCTCCTCCTGGAGTATCTGGCCTTGGCTTCCTGCTGAGTGGCAGGGCCTGCACCTGGCCCTGTGTTTGCCAGGCCTGCCATGACAGTGTACTGCAAACCAGGTGGCAGAAACTTACTTTCCCTCATTTTGGAAGCTAGAGGTCCAAAGCCAAGGTGTACCGAGGACCACCCTCTCCCTGCAGCTCCCAGGTTTCTCCCTTACCTCTTCTGGCTTCCAGTACATGGCCCCTTTCCTCAGTGCTCTCGGGGCACTCTCTCCACTGTACTTCTGTGCCCAAATGTCCTCTTCTCACAAGGACACCGGTGCAGTTGGATGACAGGCCCACCTTGCCCTAGTGTGACCTCACTAAACTAATGACATCAGCCATAGCTCCATCCTCAAACCGATCACATTCCCAGGTGCCAAGGCATTATCTTTTCACGGGACACAATTCAACCGGTAACAACTGTCTTTGTCTTCTCTCTCACGTGAGGGCTTTTGTGGTTTCTTCAGAGATCTCACACTACCCACATTTCTGCTTTTGTCACCTGGCACTGCTGGCAGGGGGTGAGGGCTCTGTGTGACCTCTTGTGGCTCCTCATCTCTTCATCTCCTGCCCTAGGGGCCCACTCTGGAGGGCATGCATCCTCTTGGATAAAGTTCTGTTCCAAGATGACGCTCATCTGGAACCTTCCTCGGAGTTTCCTTATCCACCTCTGACTGTGCAGAGGCCCATTTATTTCCCCCATGACTTTAGATCCTGGACAGTCCTGGGGAAGCCTGTGGCCCTTGTCCGGCCCTCCCTCCCCAAGTTCGGGAGGCATGGCCCTATTGATGCATTGATTAAAGACTTCTGGGCTCTAGGATTTCATGAGAATAAACATTTATGTTTCAAAGTCACCACATCCATGGTCCTTCGTTACGGCTGGCAGCCCCTAACAAACAAATACAGCAAGGAGCGAGTTTGCTGGATGAGTAAGGTATTTCTGCATCACCTCCTGCAGCAGCATCCACTCCTCTGCAGGGTCCCAGAGAGCCTGCTGCATCATACAGTCACCTCTAAAGGAAGTAGTGCCCAGACCACTGAGTTCCAGTTCTGCTGACCTCAATCTCCCCGTTGGAAGAGATTTCTCCATGATGCAACAGAAATCCTGCAGAGAGATCTCAAAGCTTCTCTCCAGGCAGCCCTGCACGCTCCAGCTCTGAGGCCTCAGCTGGCAGAGGGTTCCCAGGATCCCTCCAGAGTGGGTCAGAGGCTGTGTGCCCAGCAGTGGCAGCTGCTGTGTGTCTCTGTCTAGTGACCCCTTGGGGCCTCACGGTTACCTTAGCAATCATCTCTCTCCCAGAGCTTTTGGCGGCAGATGGGACCAGCTGGCAGTAGGACTGGGGTGCTTTGTCCCCTGGCTAGGAGACAAGCCTTGGGTATCACAAAGGACTCTGACTTCTAGGTCAGCATGGAGCACAGTTGCTCAGGGAAGTCACCTCTTAGTGCTGAAAGTGTGTTTCCATTCTGTGGATGCAGGGATGGCCCCTGGCATCACTGCATCTCCTAGCAAGTCTGGCCAGCTTCCAACACCCAAGGAGAGACTATTTTTGGACACTTGTAAAAGTCTACAGAAAGGCTTGTTTACCCACAAAAGCTACCCTGTGTTCTCCGGAGACATCTGCTGCAGGGCCAACTCCGGGTTCATTTCAGCATGCTTATGTGGGTTTTAAAAACATTCAGAGCCCCCACATATTTGAGATGAGGTTCAACTGACCTCATCTTCTGACCTTTCCAGTGACTAATTCTTGGTTAGCTGCTGGCCCTTTTGGAGAAGTTATGTCCCTGGCTGCTGGGTAAAGCCAAAATGACATTGTATTTGGTGTCAGCACACGTGAGCCTGAGAAAAACCTGTAGGATGTCATGGAAGTTTCTAGAACTTTCTGGTTCTCAGCCTGGGAAAATGGAGATCACAGTGTCTACCTTAAGAGGTGTCAGGAAGACCCAAGGAGCCACGTGCTTGTGAGGGGCTTCCTAAGAGAAAGGCTTGGGGCATGTGGAGGAATGGCTGAGGAAGCTGGAGAAGGGGGCTTGATGGACATAAAAATATTAACAATGCCCAGAGAAAAGTGTGGCCTCTGCTGCCTGTACCTAGGACATAGCCCCTTGGCCTGTGCAACATTCTGCCCAACCGAGTGTTTGTTTTCTGGGGACCTTAGACTATGTCAGCTCTTCTCTGCTAAAATTGTTACTTATGGGGGAAGAGCAGGCAGTCTCTGCCCACTGTCCAGAGTTACAATATGCTAAGGTCAGCCGTGCGAGGATTTATTATGTCTACATGCCTGATGCCCAATGCAGGTGCTAGACACCCAGGTCCAGGGAGTTTCCCCTGCTGGCAATATTCTACCTGTATTGTCATGCATCATTGATGGGACAAGTCCATGCCAACACAATTACATAGAGAAGGCACCCTGGAGTGCATGCTTGCCCCCTGCCCTGGGTGCTGCTTCCAGTGGCTGAGTTTGACCTGTGTCTTTCGCTGTAACACCTTATTACCTTGGACATGGCAGTTTTAGTGAGCTTTGTGGTCCTCCCAGTGAATCACTGGTCACAGGAACTCTCTCCCCACTTGAACTTGCACTTAGAGTGTGAGCAACAGTCAAGGGCATCTCAGCATGGAAAAGGCAAGAGCAGGTTCCAGGGAAAGATAATAGAACGGGACACTGGGTCTCACTGGTTGCTTCCTCCCACTCCTGTCTAACCCTCAGCACTGCCCCAGCCTCTCAGCTGTGAGCTCAGCTGAAAGAGGAAATGTTCTGGATTTACAGACAGAAGGAACACGTGTCGATGGGTGCCCACGGGCCTCATGGTGATAGTAAGGCAAATCATGCCTGAAACTTTCAGGAAGGCTCGTGCACAGGCAGAGGAAGCCTTTGTCTTTTTCCACTGTTCATCTTTCTGGCTTGCCCTAGTCCATGTGTGCTGCTTTAACAAAAAGGTGTAAACTGGGTAGTTTGCAAATAGCAGAAATGTCTTTCTTCCAGTTCTGGAGGCTGAGAAGTCCCAGATCAAGATGGTGCAGATACAACATTTGGCGAGGTTTCATGCGGTGTCCTCCCAGGGTGGGAGATGGGAGGGGTCCAGGATCTCACTCAGCCACATCTATAAGGCAGCCACCCATTGCTGAGGGTTCTATCCTATGACCTAATCACCTTCTAAAGGCCACACCTCTCAGGGGTAAAGATTTCAAAGTATGGACGTAGGGGGACACACACCTTCAGACCACACTCTGGTGTCCATTGCAGATATCAACTAGTGGAGCTCAGTACCTTCTTGAACCAAGTGGCGACCTTGGCAATATAATAGGTTAAGGGGGCAAAAAGACAGAAGGTGCCTATGCCATGAGGTCATCCTTCTGCCCTGAGTACTCCAGGTCTAGCCTGTCACAGAGGAAAGAAAGAAGTATCTATCAGGTTTAAGCCATGGTCTGGTGTTTAGTTACATGCACAGAAGCTAACCCTAAGGCCAAGGTGGTTCAGGTGAGACACTGCCCCAGCAAGCAGAAACACTGAAATGACATGCAGATTTATTTACATCATGGGCACTGATCTCTGGTAGTCTAGGGCTTATATGAGATAAGCAAGCAGGAAATAGAGGCAGAGTGGCTTGTCAATTGGGGACTGGTTCTTACAGTATGCATCATAGTGACCAGCTGTGCATCACAGTGACCAGCCGTTTCTAAAAAACAACAGTATCAGGAATTGTTACCTGAGCAACTAACAAACTGAAGTATACTTGCTGGGTTGGGGAGCAGAGAGGCATCTTTCACTACGACATGAATTCCAGGCATTGAAGGCAAACTACAGTTGTGATTTCCTGTCTTTCCCTGACATGACTGTTTCTCCTGATTCATCTGAGCAGTGGATAAATTTGTACAGCCTCCAATCGTGCTTTAGGATTCCTGAAAAAGAATTCTAAAGAGAAGAAGGATTTTGGCAAAGCAAGTTAATGAAAGACTTAGGGACCACAGGGCAATACTGAGGATCTGAAAATACTTTGGAAACTTGGCTTTGTAAACCCATGCTGACCGCAGAAACAGCCTGATGAGGCCTGGAGACAGTGAGATGAGGGGCATGGGGGGGCATCAAACCCACGATCTTCCGTCCTTTTTTATTCTGAGACAGGGTCTCACTAAGTCCTTCAGTTGCCCAGGCTGAGCTCAAACTTGTGATCCTTTTGCCTCAGTCTCCCAGAATGTGGGGATCACAGGCAGGTGCTACCACACCTAGCTTCAATTTTTCATCAAAGCCAAGGCAGAAGCTGAATACTATAATTACAGGGTGAAGTTATGTAATAAATAATAACTCTGACATCTTATCCAGAATACATTAATTTGAATTTTGTGTTATTGAGACAACTTAACACTCTCCTAAAGCTGAGAGTGCAAGGAGCCATATATCTTCATCAGCGGCAGCTGTGCTGCTTCTAAATTACTGCTCCGACATTGAATACTGAAGAGATGCCTGCTTCGCATACTGATGGAAGATGTTTGGCATCTCTCTCAGGCAGGATAAGGTACGGCCGATGTGATGCTGCCAACAAATTATCAGGTGTTCTCACACTCTTCACCCTGCCACCAAAGTTCTGGGAGTCAAATCAAACTCCTCATACACACTAGACAAGTGTCTACACTCCCAGCCATCCTTTCACTTTCCAGAAGCAAAGAGACTCAAGCTATGTCACCTCTTCATCTCTTGGCTAGAGAATTTGGTTCAAGACTCTCAGGCAGCTTTGCTGAAGCAATTTCACAACTCAAGCTCTGATAGCTGCAATAGCCTTGTGGCCCTTAAGGAAATTGTGTTGATAACTGAAACCCTTAAGAAATAAAGCAGAATTTCACTGGTGAATTCTGCCAAACATTTAAAGAAGTAATAGTGTTCCTCTACAGATTTTCCCAGAAAATAGAAGCAGAGGGAACACTTCCCTACTCAGGAATATAGATGAAAAACCTTTGACAAAATATGGGCAAAATTGAAACAAGCAATATATAAAAGGGATAATAGATGACAGAGTGGGAATCGAGGAGTCAGGAGTGCAAGACCAACTCAATATTCATAAATCATGTGACTTTTAATTAACTGAATAAGAACGTCCATATAGTTGTGTTATGATAGAAATTCTCAAAAATATAGGACTAGAAAGAAACTTCTTCAGCATAATGAAGGCAATATACAAAGCCAACAGCTAACACCTCACTAAAAGTGAAAGACTGGACCATTTCCCCCATGATTAGAATAGAGAGGCAGATTACTCTCTTAGCACTCCTAATATCACTACTACATGATATGATAAGAAAAAGAAATAAAAGGCATGCAGGCTGGAAAGATAGAAAATACTCCCCAAATATTTCCAAAATTGCTCTTGAGGTTATTGTCTTTTCTTTTATGTTTTTCTCTTTCCTATATTTTTGCAGATACTTGATGCTTTTCATTAGTCTTTGAGCATGATTTGTCTTTATTTTATTTATTTATTTTTTTATTGGTACCGGGGATCAAACTCACGACCACGTGCTTGCGAGGCAGGTGCTTATGCTGCTGAGCTAAATCCCCAGCCCATGATTTGTCAAAAATTTGACAAATTTTAAATTTGAGTAAAAAAATGTGATGGTCGGGCAGTGTCACTGCTTTCCAGGCAGCATAAAATCACACCTGATTTCTAGTGTGTCTCCCTTGTCACTGCAGGCACGTAAATTCTAACCCTTCCCTTGAGCAGGAGAATGCTTACATCAGCCCGGAGATGGCAGATATGACATTGATATAGGTATTTAGCTATTTATCCTCCCAAAGTCTAAGGACAAATCTAAAGGCATGGGCAAACATTCAGATTGAAATGAAACTTGTATGAACCCCAAATATTTACCTGGCGAGTCCTATGCTATGTTCCCGACCTATTGGAAACTCCTCCCTACATGGCCAGGAAAGCCCCCGATCCCTAATCATCTGTCAGATTAGCAGAAACTACTGAGTTTTAACACGCTCCTGCTCAGGCTTCCAGAGGGACACAAACACATTCCAAAACATGTCCTACCTGCTTTTGTCCCCTCACAACAACCTTTCTCTAGAGTTTGCCCATATTCTGTAAACACCTTATCACCTCTCAGCTGTGCCTTTCCCACACACAAATGATTCAGAATCCCCATGCTGCAGCTGAGATCAAGCTGGAATGGTTAACAAAGGATTCCTGGAGGCAACATTCTAAGAAGAGAACTAAAAATACAAAAGAATGTCATGCTCTCCAGTCCCAAGCACAAGTCGCGCCTCGAAGGGACCCCCTCAGTGGACTTTTCTCTAGTCCCATACCTGCCGCTTCCAAACTTGGTCTCCCCATAGGAAGGCCTCTTTCCACTTTTTTTTTTTTTTTTTTGCCAGATCCAAGCATCTTTAGTCTTAGACCCAAGAGAAAGAATCAAATGGGAACTCCAAAGGAATGTAAATCTGCTTTCAGTGACTCGTCTACCCATCCCATTTAGTAGTCCATGGTCAGCAACTCCTCACTTACAAAGTCTTCATTTTGGAAGCGAATCAAACCTTTTCATCAGCCTGGAAGAGTCTTATTATGGTGGCCTCACTAAATCAACACGCAGTCTTACATCCTTGGCACACTAAGAATTTACTCAGCTGCGTGTAAAAGTAGTAGACCCCACTTCTACACAATGATGGTTCAATATATTAGTTTCAGCTTTATTACAAATGTAGATCATGGAAGATACAGCCAGTGGGCTTCAGAGAATCCTTTCTCCCCTGCTCTTTCCTTCTAACTCTTTAGCTCTAGCTCTGTAAGTACTTAGTGGCATTTGTAGTAGAACACTCGTGTGTGTGTGTGTGTGTGTGTGTGTGTGTGTGTGGTAAAACTGTGATTACATACTTATCCACATTTCTGCATTAGGACAGTGTTACTAAGTCATTATCTTTGCCACACTGCTGCTTCTCCCAGCACACCTGGCACTCAGGGAGAGCAATGGTCCAAACATAACCCGCATCTGGACCAGTCTTGAGACTTACCAGCTTCAGCTATTTAGCAGGACTAACAAATATTTATTGAGTAAAGGAATGAATAAACGTTCTCTCTTGTCAAGGTCCTTACAGTCTAAGGAAGAGAATGATAATTATTTATGAGCAATCAGATCAAATAAGGGCTACAACAAATAAGGATCACATTTTGGAACTCAAATCCTGCAACAAGAATTCTGATAAAATAGTCTATAATGGCCTGTACCTGTAATCGAGGGAGTCAGAAGGCTGAGGCAGGAAGATCATAACTTTGAGGCCAACCTGGGCTACACAGAAAGACCCTGTCTTAAAAAAAAAAGTTATAAAAATATTTTTTCTTATTTATACACCTATTTAAATGAAAATATTACAAAGGTAATTAAATTTAAACACCAACAACGCTTTACCACCTTCGGCCCTCTGGGTCTGAAGTGGGCCGGTGTCTTTTGCGTGGTGACACGGCTGCTTCCTAACACAGCTGTGCGTCCTCGCTCTCCGCAGGAGACTGAAGAGGTGTAGATGGGAGCACTCCCCTCTGGAGCCCGGGCCCACTGTGGCAGAGTGGGTGGCCCAGGCTACTCACCATCAGATTCTCTATCTGAAGAACTTGGTCAATGATAGGAAAAATCAAACGTAACTTGAGTCCCGATTGTCAGCCTGAGGCTCACCCGTCCTCTGTGGAGATATCTAACTCAGCTGCTCTCTGGATGGCATCCATATCGGCACCAGTGTCACCTGCAAGCCTGTTAGAAGCACAAACTTACGGCTTCAGTTCTGCCCACTGAATCCCAGTTGCTGTGTTCTAAGCAGCTCTAAGCGACCCTTGGTGCATGTCAAGGTTTGGAAAGCAGAGGCTAAAAAAGCAGAGGCTTTATTGTTTGGTGTAAAGAACAGCACCAAAAAAAAAAAAAAAAAAATCACAAAGGTAAGTAGCAGTGGGTGGCTTGGTTTGAATTGCTCAGTTTAATGCTATCAAAAGCCCAAAGGCCCTGGGTTCTCTGACTGTTGTCTTCAGGTTTGTCTCTGGGGTTGCAGTGACAGCCACAGCAATAGCTTATGTTTACAGACCCCTGTCCAAGAGTAGAAGGGCCATGTCTCCTCACATGTCCTTGCCATCAGGGAGGAAATTCTCTCCTGGAAATCTGCAAAAGACCTCTCTTCTCATCGCCAGAGCTGAGGCTGCAGCTCGCAGCAGGTGTGGCTTTGAGGAGGGTACACTGGCTTAGGCTAAGCAGGTGCATCTGCCCACCTGTCACGGCAGAGAAACCAGCTCCCTGGAACCCATGGCTGTGTGGACTCCCAGACCTGGCCAGGGCTCTGCCAGCCAGGGCACAGGGCAGGGCTGGCAGGAGGGTCGGGCACACACACCGCAGGATCATGGCTGGACTACGGATGTCAAATGTGTGACTTGTCACTCTGATCCCTTAAAGTAAAGTTAAAAAGTAATAGGTTGGAGACACCTCAAAAAACTAAAACTAGAAATTCTACTTGACCCAGCTATTCTCTTCTGGGTCTCTTTCTGTAGGAGTAATCACAGTGATCCATGAATATCTACCTCTACAACAGCATAATTTGTAGTAGCAAAATCTCAGAAGTGGCCTATGTGACCATCAGTGGATGCGTAAAGAATTGTGGTGCTTCTACACAATGGTACTACTCTGCTATAGAGAAGGATAAATTGAGCCATTTCCAGAAAAATGGATGCAAACTGAGACCATAATGTTCAATGAAGTAAATCAGACACACAAGCTTAAATATCACATGGTTTCTCTTCAATGAGAAGGCCAAAGTATAAATAAAGTGCAAAATAAAAGCTGAAATGACCCAAGGAGATAGATCTTTCTCAAATGGGAAGGCGACCAAGAGATGGAGGAGGGGAGGAAAATGAATTTCAAAAGTTAGGTGCCTGTACACAGTGATGCAGACTTCCCGAGGTGCATTGGACAGTATTTTGTTCATTGAGGACAGAGACTGGGTGGGCAGAGATCCAGGCTTCTCAGCAACCACTGGAGGCCTCACAAGCTCACCAGGAGCCCACAGAGCAGATGTTCCAAACCCTGCCCCGGACAAAGCCACCCGCAGGACATCAACTGTGTTTCCTTTGCATCCTGCATTGTATAACATGGTGGGGATTATACACGGCACCTGGCGTGCTCAGGGGACAGGTTTCAGAGCACCTGTGGTTCTCTACTCATGCGTAGCTACCTAAGTTTCCTTCTAAGGTGCAGCAAGTCTGTTTCACATCTATTGAGTCCTGAGTACCTGAGCTGACACACAGGTGCCGGGCAGGCAGCTTGGTTCACGCACCAGTCTGTGATCCTTCTGCACAAGAAGTGACAGGGTTGTTTGAAGTAAGATCACAGGCATGAACTCCTCTGTGATAACACTTTAGCTGTCTTATAAAAGCTCTGCCTTCAGGAGGAAACAAGAGTTTCATTCTGTGATGCAGCCAGCGCAGCTCTTGAAGTTCCCCCAGGTGGAAGGAAGGCAAGAGGATGGAGAAATAAAGATAAGAGACAACAGGAAACTGAGTTTAGGTGGAGCCTCCTCTGGATGGAGGAAAGGAACTGCTCAACCGCCGCAGTGCATTTATTTATACACTTAGGAGGTTGGTTCGGTTTCAGCACCTCTGCTGCACAACTTGTTTGCCTGGCTCACCTAAGCACTGTGCATTCTGGAGCTGGAACAGCTTGTTTACAAGGTTCGCCTCGGGCTCTCCGTGTTCTCAGGGTGGCCTTGTTTTAACCCTGCATGTGTGACCCATCTCCAGCTTCAGCTGCCCCCCAACAATTTAGCACCAAGAAGTCAGGGCACTCCTGACTTGCAGGTTCTCTTTTCACATAAATAAACCTTGAAGTTTTATTCTCTGGCTCCTGTACTTTTCCAGAAAGACACTTGTTGTTTTGCGCTGTGAAACACATCACAAGGCTGGTCCTGGTATTGACACATGGAAATGTATAGTGCATATTTGACATGCATTGCAAGTATAAGCTTTATAAAGAGGAAGACCCATAATAAGCAAGGTAAAATATACTCCCAAAAAGAGATTTAAGCTGGGTGTGGAGGGGCATGCCAGGAATCCCAGCTACTAAGGAGGCTGAGGCAGGAGGGTCACATGTTTGAGGCCAGACTGAACAACTTAGCAAGATGCTACCTCAAAACAAGATGAACTGTGATGTGGCTCAGCAGTGGAGTCCTGCTTAGCATGCATGAAGTTCTTAGCTCAATCCCCAGTACCAAAAAAAATAAAAGAAAAAGAAAAGAGATTCAAACACACATTTTGAAAACAAGAGGAGATGCATAGCAAATAAAAGAAAAAAAAGTTTAACTCTGCATCCAGAAAAAAAAACCCACAGTATTTACTAATTGTCTAACTTTTAGGTTATATGATAAAAAGTTATTCTGAGTGGGAAACTGATTTCTCTCATCACTGTCCGCAACTCTATTTCTTAGGTTGGAAAAATGGCAAGTTCATGCACAGACTGTGAAATCTTACATGACAAGAATTTACTTCACTCAGAACCTGGCTGGGGAGAGAAGGACTGGACGTGGGAGATGTGCCCTGAGCCGGCACATCCAAGACAGCTGGGGCCCCCAGCTGGAAGGCCACCTGCAGTCCTTCTCTGTGTCTTCCTTCCAGTCGGTGTGGCTTTTGCTTTGGAACTGAGACTCTTTGTGCCCTCTTCACGGTCACTTATTTCTTCTTCCTATCACAAAAGATTAGTCCTACAGGACATCCCATGACTGACAGATCTTGCCAGTCCTTGGCCTTTGTCGGGTCTGGGCTCTGGAGCTGACATGCCTGTGCTTGGCCCCTAGCCCACTCCACTGGTCATCTGCAGAGCAGACATTGGTCATCTGTGCCCCTTAAAGCAGATCCTGGGCTGCTCCTTCACCTCAGTAGAAACTGAGCACTTGGTTATGCGACCTCAGGTGCCTATGATGAACCTTATGACCATCAAGGCCTAAAGCTAGCCATGCACAGAAATAGTCCATCAGTAAAGGAAGTGGGACCTGAGCATTTCTGGAAGTTACATGAAGTAGTTGCCCAAGTGCCCAGATTTTATATAAAAAATATGTATACATGATATTCAGAGGGTTTATAAGTAAGTTTACAATGGCCGCCTGCGGAGTCTGCGGTGGGGGCAGATAAGTGGGCCACGTGTGTACCAGAAAGTGAAGGAGCCAGTCAAAGGTCAAAGTGCTGGAGCTCACTGTAAAGCCCTCTGCAAATCTATGTCAGAAAGCCGAAGGGACTGTGCTGGAAGGTTGAAGAAAGAGGAGACAGACATGCAAAGGTGATGGTGAAGACCAGAGCTCCTCCAGATAAGCAAAGGGAGACTTCCTTCTTCTACTTCTTTTCTGTGCAGGTTGCAAAGCATATCCTCCGTCTTTGGTCCACAGGTCAGTCATCCATAGACACGCCCAGCACTGTGCTCTGCTAATCTGCTAGGTGTTTCTTTTCCTTCTTTCCTCTTCCTCCTCCTCCCCTTCCTCCATTCTTCCTCCTTCTATTCCTCCTCCTCCTTCTTTTTCTTGTCCTTTTTTTTCATTAGTGCATGTTTGCAATGCATATGTATACATGCCTTGTGTGGAGCTGGTACATAACACATCTTAACTGCTTTTTTACATCTGCTTCCCTTCCACTCCCTTCCTCCTCCCTCCATCTCTTGGCCCCTTTCCCATTTCAGAAAGATCTATCTCCCTACTCCCCAGTGCCTATGATCTATCTTTCATTTTGCTCTTTATAATTTGGGTTTCCCATATAACAGAAAGCATGCAATATTTAAGCTTGTGTATCTGATTTATTTCATTTAACATAATGGTCTCAGGTTGCATCCATTATCCTATAAATGCATCATCAAGAAATCAAATAATAGTAGATGCTGGTGAAGCTGCAGGGTGCCTCCTGCATTGTTGGTGTGAGTATAAACCAGAACAACACTGTGGAAATCAGTGCGTGGATTCCTCAAGAAACTAAAACCAGGAATTCCATTTGACCCAGGGATTCTCTTCTAGGTAACTTCTTGAAAGCTAAAGGCATTATATTACCTACCCATGTTTATAGCAGCACAATTCATAGTAGCTAAATCTTAGAAGCAGGTTATATGTCCACCAATAGGTGAATGAATAACACAAAGGTATTTATACACAATTGAGTACTGCTCAACCATAAAGATAAGCTCGAGTCATATGTAGGTGTTTTTTAATCCATTCAAGTTGACACCCCAGTTAACTCTCACATTCAACGCCATGAGCTAGGCATGTGTGATTTTTGAGCAGCACAAATCGCCTCCTGAACCTGGGCTGGTCCCTACGGGCCGGACTACTGGAGTGCACAGCCCCTGTGAAGGTGGGGAAAGGGGCAGCCAGTGCCTGCCTTCTGCCGCACTCTGAGCAGCACTTGACCTTTAGTGAGCACTCGGTGAATGCTCGTCTCAGCTGACAGTGAGGAGGATAGTGGTGGGGACCCAGAACCAAACGGCATCCTCAGACCTTGCCTACTACTCCCCCAGACTCATGATGCCACGGCAACCCATGGGGCTTAGTAGAGGGATGCTGAGGCTGCAGTTATCAGCTGGGTCAGTTGGGTCCTGGAACCCTGCCCAGCAGAGTAGTGACAACAAGAGACCATGTCAGCAGTTGAACTGGGAGCCCAGAAAGCAGCAGCCTATCTAGTCCATCCCAAGTCTCCAGCTGGGACATGCTCTGAACTTACACCAAGGAGAGGCCCAATGCAAGTCCTACCTGACAGCCTCCCAGGCTGGCCAGTGTGCATCTCTGCAGGCCCTAGGACGAGGATCCCAGGGACTGGCTGGGGGGAAGGGGGAGCTTTCTCTTGGGAAGCACCCACATCTCTCCAAGAGCTCCCCGAAAGGCAGAACTGCAGGAACCCATGAGCCCTGAGGAGTGTGAGCAGCAGCATGAACCCTGAGTCCCCGAGCTCCTCCAAGTTGAATTATTTATGATGCTCCATTGGCTTGGTAGTGTTTTTAATTAGCATCCTGGGAAAAGGCAGCAGGCTCGTGGCCTCCTATGGCTCTCTGAGAAAGCTCTCCAGCCCATCGAATTGTTTTGGTAACAGGATCAGTGAGTGAGTGCTATTTCTGGACAAGGAGTTGGGCCTGAGACGTGTCTTGCAGGCTTCCCAAATTCTACAGGGTCTCTCCTTGGTTTCGCAGAGCTTAGCCCTCCTGCAGGGCAGAGCTGGAAGGCTTCATGAGAAGGCACCTGTGGAGGGCAGGCCAGGGTCTGAGGCTGTGCTGGGCTCACTCTGGGGACCTGCATAGAGTCAGAGCAGTACCTGAGCAGCACTAGACAGACCGCACAGCGCTGCTGGTCTCTGCTTTTCTAAAAGCACTGCCTGGGCTGCTCCAGTAACAGCCAGGAGATGACAGAAGCAGGAAACCAGGGAGGAAGCAAAGAGCAGCCCTGCAAAACCAGGATGGCAGAGCCCCAAGCCCACAGCTACACACAGGTAAGAGAGCCTGACCATGCGAGTGGAAATCCCAGGCCAGGGGCCTCTGACACAGGGAGGAGCAATGGGCTAGGGCGGAGGAACCCAGGACTGCTGCTGTGGCTGTAGCTCCACCCATCTCTGGCAGGGTGACCCCTGGCGCCTCCCTTCCTAACTGTAAAATAGAGAAATGATCACCAGCCAGCGTGTAAGCGCCTCCAGCAAGAGTTTCCTTCTGTTTTGGGGCAAGGTGCTTGTCCTCCCAAACCTGGGTTTCTTCTTCCACAGACATAACAATCTTCACTTCACTGCACTGTTGGAGGGAAGAAAGCAGCAGAGCACAGTCGGTGTGCGCGGCAGCCACAGAGCCTCGCACTATTTTATTGTTGGTCCTCCCAACAAGCCTGTGAAGGGGGTGCCGTTATCCCCACTTTTACAGGTGAGAACATGAGATTTAGAGAGGTTGAGAAACCAGCCCAGGACACGCAGCAGCCTACGCGGTTGTCCACTTTAGCTCTGGAGAAAGATGGGAGGTGAGCAGAGGTATCCTGACAGCTCCAAAGCAATCCTAATGTCCTTTGGACTTTTCTCTATTTCCAGATTTTCTATCATGCAACGTGTGATTTCCATTATCATCCCCAAGTAGTCTTGACAAAGGTTAAAATACAACAAATCTGAAAACGGCCATTCAGCTCCGTTCAATTTGCTATTCTGCCAGCTGCTGCGGGAGGGTGTTACAGAATTCGATTTATTTTAAGTGCCCAGAATAGGTAAATCTACAGAGACAGAAAGCAGATTGGTAATTGCCGGGAGCTGGGGAACCACTGATACATGAGAACAGGGTTTCCTTGAGGGAAATAAAGATATTTCAGAAACCAAACAGAGGTGGCGTCGCCCAGTGTCATGAAAGTGCTAAATGCCACAGAATCGTTCACTTTTTTAAGTGGTTCATTTTGTTCTGTGAATTTAACTTCAGTATATACACAGACAAGAATGCCACAGCCGTGGCCGGATGTGTGGAGAAGACCAGCCCTCTCCTTGGTTATCTGCTTTCCTCTCTTCCTGGTTCCTTTCATTTATTCTCTCTCCCTTTCTCTCTGTGTCTCACAGTATGGGGTTGAACCTGCTCCACCCTCGCATCCCCACTGCACAGGCAGCTGCTGGGTGCAGAGCCCTGATCTCCCCCAGGAACTGTCCCCTCTGGGCACCAGGACTGGAGGGTGAATCCATAGCGCCCCTTTCACAGCCTCACCATTGTTTGGTGCCTGTGATGCAACGTTGAAGGGCAGTGATTTTCCTCCCTACCTCCTGCCCCTTGACGTGGAGGCCCCAGTCTCACTGCGGGGGGGGGGGACCAATCTCTCGGGGTTCAGAGATGGAACTGGGCGGTGAAGCTCTGGAGCCCAAGTCTCCCTACGAGGTGGAG
Organism: Hydrochoerus hydrochaeris; assembly: GCA_004027455.1. NCBI lineage: Eukaryota > Metazoa > Chordata > Mammalia > Rodentia > Hydrochaeridae > Hydrochoerus > Hydrochoerus hydrochaeris. Next base: position 154,720 of record PVLA01002041.1, read on the forward strand.
CCTTCTCTGTGCTCTGCTGCCTCTGGGGAGAAATTGTTCCATCAAGGCCACCCAGGTCCCTTGGACCTGCACCATGGCCTCATGGCCTCTGAGTGAGGCAGGGCTCCCCAGTCTCTGATCTCAGGATTCGGGGAGCCATGCTGGGAAAGCAGCTCTTTCTGAGAGCTGGGTGGAGTGACCCAGCCCAGGGGGAGAGGATGCTTTTTCTCAAGTTCCTGTCCTCTCCAGCCAGGACTGCCGTGGAGACAACAGTGCTTAGGAGAGTCCCGGAATGTGACCCACGGAGAGATGCGTAACGGCGCGTTTCACGCTCAGCTGTGCTCTTCGCTGGCTGGTGATTTCAGCGAGAATGTCTCTACCTTCCTGAGCCTGGGTTTCCTTGGTTGCAAAAAGCACCAGAATCCAGGCCCTGTCCCCACCGCAGGTCAGCTGGCTGAAGGCTGGAAGGTGACAGGCCTCCTAGAGGGTGGTGACCTTGAGAAGGGGACAGCACCGTGTTTGCACAGTCAAACAATTCCCGGCCTACGTGTGCTTTTTTTGAGGTTCAGCTCTCTGATTTGCAGAGCTGGGACCTCACACAGGACTTGGCAATGTAAACAAGGAAGCAGCTGCCAGGAATCAGATCCTCTCACCCCCTGTGGGAAGCAGGTGCTGGGGCCGTGGGCACCTGGGACATCTCGGTGTGCGGGTTAAGTGCAGTTTGTTCCGGGTGCTGGAAACCACAGAGTCCCCAGGGCCCTGCTCCCCGAGAGGAGCCACAGGACAGGGAGGACAGGCTTCCAAAGCCCTGTTTTTCATGGATGAGGCCCTGGGCTCTGCCTTGCCAGCTTCACATCCTTTGCTGTAAGATGAAAATAATTCCTTCCTCACTGGTATGGATTTGGTATTGACAATTTTTTTTTTTTTTTTTGGTACTGAGGATTGAACTCACTATCTCATGCTTGCCAGGCAGGTGCTTATGCCACTGAGCTAAATCCCCATTTGTTAGCACTGATGTAGATGTGCCAGCAACTGGGTGGCCTAAAGGACTGTCCCATGGCTCTGGAGGCTGCAAGACTGGGATTGAGGAGTGGATAGGTTAGCTCCTCTGAGGGCTGGGAGCGAGGGAGGTGACCAGGCCTCTGTCCCTGGCTCCAAGTTCGCCATCCTCTCCCTGTCTCTCCAGTCTCCACATCATCTTCGCTCCATGCTCATCTGTGTCAGTGTCCAAATTTCCACTTTTTGTATTTTTATTTGATAGTGACTGTAGAAAATCTTATTAGTCCATGTTTGCAGCACAAAATGATTGCGTTTATCACAGGGAGCCAGTGCGTGTACATGACACAGCTCCGTTCTTTCTCACCCAGCCTTCCTGGCCTTCCCCATCCCTCGGTCTCCTGGTCCCCTTGCCGTTTTCAAAAGAGCTGTCTTCCCGTTTCCTACTGTCTGCCTTTTACTTTGCTCTTTGATTGATTTCTACTTTGGTTTCTCATCTACAAGAAACCATGTAATGTGTATATGTAGTATGTCTGGTTTATTTCACTAAGCTTTATAGTCTCAAGGCGCATCCACTTTCCTACAAATGACTCAAGCTTATGCCTCTTTATACCATATGCATATATATATATATATATATATATATATATATATATGTCATCTGTTGGTAGCATGTAGGCTGCTTTCAAGATTTAGCCATGGAGAACTGTGCTGCAGTAAACATGAGCACCCTCACATCTCTGTTCCATAACAGTGTCTTCGGCTCTTTCAGGTGGTTTCCCCTTCTTTATAAGGACACCGGTCACATCAGATTAGGGTCCCCTCCCATTACATCATTTTACCTGAATAACTGCACTGCAAAGACCTTGACTGCCAAGAAGGTCCCACTGTCAAGGACAATGGGGGTCAGGACTTCAACACAGGAGCTGAGGGCAGGGGACACAATTTAGCCCCTGACAGGGTAGCTAGGAAGGTGACAGGAAGTCACTCTCCTGGAGGCAAGGGAGCCTTCCTTTTGGGGACACTTATTGTCCTCATCTTGCCTGGGCAGTAGAAGCACCTCCTGCAGGGCCCTTGCAGGGTGGGCTCCAGACATTCTGCAGTGAACCCGGGGTAAGAGCACAGTGTGACACGTCACAGTGTCCTCAAGCAGCTGGTTTCCTCTGTCCCAAGCCATGGAAGCTGAACATGGGGTCTGCTGCACTCACCTAGGTGCCGGCACAGGTCAGCCAGGCTGTGATCCATTCCAGATTCCATTTTTCAGGGGGCCCTTTACCAGGTCTCTTCCCCCTGGGAGTCAGAATTTATCACAGACTTGATGTCTGGATGACAGCATGCATTGACATCTGTCCCACCAAGTTCACATGTACCAACCCCAGCATGTGCAGCCAGCTCACTTGTGGCCAGGCCTGTCACCACACCATGGCTCTGTACTGCATGTGTTTACCTAACAAACAGGGTTCCTCGGTGCAGGGCCTGATGGGTAAAGAGCAATGCCCCAGGCTGAGGTGGGCAGGTCCCAAGAGCCCTGCGTGACTCCGCTGAGCCACTGGGGCCACAGGCACTGTGCCTGATGGGGAGAGCTCAGCACCCCAGGGGGAGTGAGCAGCCAATGTGCTATGCTGGGGCCAGTGGACAGGGAAGACTGGACTTCCCTGGACCCCCTGCACCTTGCTGTCCCACGAGCACATGACACATGGTCACTGCGCTTGTCACCTTGGGGAGACATTGCCGACTGCCCTGCGGGAAAGTGCAACTCCTGTTTACCCCCAGGCTGTCCTCCCCTTCAGGAGTGTGACTCTCTAAAGCTGCTTCCCACACTGTGTCCATTCATTCCTCTGATTACTGTCCCTTGGTCCCAGCAGTGGGGGGGCTCCGGGAAGGTAGGAGCCATGTCCAGCTCGCTGCCCACTCCTGAGGGCCTCAGTCAGGGCCTGGCACACAGTAGACGGTGCTGGGTGAAGGAGTGCAGGTGACAGGTGCGCACCCAGCTTCTTCTGGGGTTATGAGACCTGCCTTTGGGAGAATCAGACTGGCTTCCAGGCGCAGGGACCCTGCCAAGGTGACACTGAAGAACCACTGATATTTCCACTCTGTCCTTTTGCCACTCATTTGTTCTCTGTCTCTCTGGTTCTCTCTCTCTCTCTCTCTCTCTCTCTCTCTCTCTCTCTCTCTCTCTCTTTCTCTCTCTCTCTCTGTCTCTCTCTCTCTCTGTCTCTGTCATTTCTCTGGAGATCGGTCCCTCCACAGCACAGCTGTGCCTTGTCACTTGACATCCATGTACACTGGTTTCAGGACTGCTTGGATATCCAGACCCATGGACACCCAAATCCCTTGCAGGAGACAGCACAGTGCTTGCACGTAACTTATATACATCCTGTGCCTCCTCTCCGTGATGGCTAGATTGCTTATTACACCAGGGCAATGTGACTGCTGGATGAGTAGCTGTTGACTTCATTCTTGAGGGAACAATAATAGGAAAATAACATCTGTGCATGTTTGGTACAGACATAGTTTTTTCAGAATATTTTAAATCCATACTTCATTGAACATGAAGGTGTGGAATCCATGGATGCAAGAGACTGGTCATATTCCTTAACTACACCACACGTCTGTTTTCCTTGTCTTTGTGCTTTTTCCTGTTTGTTTGTTTGAGACAGAATCTTGCTGTGTAGTCCAGGCTGGACTCAAATTTATGGCAACCCTCCTGCCTCAGCCTCTCCAATACTGGGATAACAGGTGTGTGCCACTATACCCAGCTCCTGTCTTTGTTCTTACTGTTGGTTCTTATCATGTTCTTTCCCTATCTTTGGTTCCCAAAAACCTTGCTCCTCTTTAAGGTCAGAATTTATCTTTGAACGGCAACCTTGAGGCTCTGTATCCTTCTTCTAAAGAAGAAATTAGTGCTCCTTTTCCTAGTGCTGCCAGGAGAAATTAGTGCTCCTTTTCCTAGGAGCTGCTTCCGTTAAAGCAGTTTTCACGGTCTGGTTTAATTAGAGGAGGACAAGGCTCTGTCCTTCCGAGAAGACAGTGAGTGAGAATCTTGAAGGCATGGCTGGAGCGTTGGTATCTCTAGGACTCTGTACCTGCTAAATGCTCCATTAATGTGGCTCACCTGAATAAAACTGACATCACTGGCAGAATTAGGTGGGGAAAATGAATTTATATGTGTGCCTTGTGCTGCACACTGTTCTAATAATGCCTTAACACATTTATTTCCAGCAATCCTCACAACATGGCCACCCCGTTCAGACATGAAGGCCAGAGAAGGCGGTGAGCTGACTGACCAGCACTCACCGATAGTGAGTGGCCGAATCAGGGCCTGAAGCCAGACATGTATTTAAAGACAAATGAGTTGTCCCCACTTATTTTTATCGCTACAGTTTTAGAATGAAAGCCTAGAAGACAGCATAGCTGTATAAACAGGAGTGGATTGGTGGCTTCATTTTAACATGTTAATGGGTAAATAAAAATACTATGTATCTCCATCACGATGAGAATATTTCTATTTAGCCTTTTGTGCTTGTGTCAGGAGCTGCTAAACTACCTAAACATCAGCCCCAGATGAGTCCAAATAGTAGCCCAGGATGAAGTCCCATAAATTAAGGACATCGAATTAACGTTTCTTAAGGCCAGAACCAGAGAAGGGTCACCCAGGATTCAAAAAGTCACGAGAGCTATTTATGGCTACAATCACAGCTCACTGAAGCATTTGTACGCCAATTAAGTTTATTCTAGGAAAAAAAATTGTTCTGGGAAATCTTATAAATACTGAGCTTAATAACTCTGATATTGGGCTCACTGGCTGAAGCAGCAGTTTAAAATTAAGACTTTTGAAACCTTTACTGAAATTTACACAAGAGAAACATGGAAGGTTGTCTCGAGCAGTATCAAAGGGCAAATTGAGCTCACAGAATTTGGGTTGGTTCTCGGAGAAGGGAAACTTTACAGCAGTTCAAGTGAACCGAAGTCTTTGCCACATCAAAACCATCCCTAGGAACAAGGCACATTGCCAAAGACTACAGGCTACTATTTAGAGGATGACAAGTATCCTTCAAACCACTAACATCTTCTTCAACTCAATGCTTCCAGAGCAACAATGGGTGCATTTGTTAAAATCTCATGCTTTCTCTCAGAAGGCTTGATTGCCGCAAAACTCACCTGTAAACCTGAGCAATAGAAACACTTTTAAGAACCTAGCAAAATATAAAAGAAGGGCTGGTAGAGAAGCAGCATATAATTTCAGGAATTTGTTTTGCCTAAATGACTGATTTTTTTAAATAAAAATTAATTGCTTTTTCATAGGAAATCTGGAAACTACAGAGAAAGAAAAAAACAGAAAGAAAAAAAGAAGTTTGCCCTTTGCTCATGAGTCATTCGTGCTCGATGTGATTCCTGTTTGTTTTCTCCTCTAAGCTTGGTCTCCCTAACTCTTATATTTGTGGGTGTTTATTTGCTCCTTGTTTTGCCCCCAGCAGCCCCAGTGACCTTGCAGATGGATGTTGTGGGTCCCGGCAGGGTCTGGAGGCCAAGGTTGAGCTGTCATCGATCCTGGGCCCTTGGTGAGTTCTTTGTCACTCTGGGGCAGCGTTTTACACAGGAGGCTTTTGAGAAGCTAAAGGGCATGGAAGATGTCCTTGCCATAAAAGCATGCGTGTGCAAGGGCTGAGTAAAAAATACTGTGGGCGTTTACATTTTTAAAAAATCATTACAGTAAAAGACACACTGCCAGTGGTCCTCCTCCAAATACTCCCACTCATTTCAAGAAGTTTTTCCCACTCTTACCACTTTCTGAAGCAGCTCTGGCTGTCCTCTTATCTGAGTGTCTTTACGTTGTGTGGTAATGAATACGGTGAATGCCTCTGTTAATGCCATCAAAAGAAAAGCAGAGTTATAAAAACATAGCCGTGTGTCCTCTCCATCTTGTTTCACTGGATCTGGCACCGTGAAACTTCTGGCTCTTTCTCAAAGTCAAATGTCCATAAAAGATACACATTTTGAATGAATTCAGAACATAAAAACAACCGTAACAGCTCAACAAAAGGCACATGAAAGGGGACTTCTAGATCCACTTCAGAAAGTGGCAAGAATGATGGGATAAATGACAGTGTGTCTTTTATTGTAATAAAATGCTTAAATGACTGTGTTTTTCAGTCACACTGTGTAGGCACTTAACATTGCATTTAAGTTCGGATCCATGTGCAAACTTCCTCAGCAATTTAGAGACCATTCAACACGTTAACTAGGAGCCCTTTCAACCCCTTGGCAGCAACCCTGCCTCTTCAGATAAATTTATAATGTCTCATATTACTGCAGTCGCTGTGTGTCCTAAGGAAGAGGGGAAATGCCCCACAGAAGGTCGCCTTGGCCTCTGTGTGACGGCAGCGCTGCTGTCTCCGGGAATCACGAAGCCACACTGAAGGAAGTAGGAGAAGGCAGGTTTCCCTTCACAAGGCCAAGCCCACACAGCTAGGGACATTCAGATTAGCAACGTCTATTTGCGTCAGTTAGGACAGCTGAGTGCAGAATGAAGCTCAAGGAAGTTTTTGTGTTTTTGCTTTCCCTGTAAAACAATCCTGATTCACGACATGCCCAGGCATGGCTCTGATATGGCCTGAGGGGGCAGTTGGTGGCCAGGTCGAAGGTGCCCTGAGGAGAACTTTCGGAGGGTTTGCAGGGGGAATGAGGCAGGAGAGAGCAGGAGGCTCCCACCCACGGGGGCTCCCAGGCCGTGCTTCAGGCAGTCTCATCTCTCAGCATCTCCATGAACTTCCGCGAAAGGCATTGTTCAGCTACTGTCCCCATTGGTGTGACCACAGCAGAGCCCATGTCCCCAGTGCTGCGGAGCTCACTGGTTACAACACACACGGAAAGCAGAGGGCCAGCGTGGCTGCGAGGTGACAGGAATGAGTGCTGCAAAGAATAATCCAGTCACTCAATGGGACAGCAAGTGCAGGGCTGGTCAGGACAGCCTGGGGGCGGGGCAGCTGGGTGGACATCTGTGCTCTGTGCCCCAGTAGGGGCGCATGGCTTTGTGGGACAGAAGACGGCTGGTGTGGCTGATACCCAGTTAGAGAGGGGAAGATGTGGGAGGTGAGAACATTGGATCTCCCCAAGCACTTTGGGTGCAGTGCTGGGTGAGGTGTGAGCTGGGACCCATGAAGGCTGAGTACTGAGATTTGGCTTCCAGCTTGAAAGCACTGCGCTAGTTGCTGGGTAGAGAATTAGGCCATAGGTGGGCAAGACAGAAATGGTGGGGGGAGACGAGGAATCTCATTTTCAGGTAAAGAGTCTGAGGTTCAGGAAAATGCCTTTGATATCTGATAGCACCCTGGATGTCCTCAGTGTTTGGCAACTTGCCCTTTGCTTTGGGGTAGAGCACGTGGGGCACTGATAAGATCTTACCTGACTATTCTAGCCACTCTCCTCACTTCTGGTTCCCTTGTTGCCTTCCATACTTCCTCCTTGGCTCCTAGGAGACCAGTATTCTCGACACTTGCCCGGCCTTTCCCCAAATGCCCGGCCTTTCCCCAAAGCCTACTGTGCTCTCCTCTGCTTGTTCACTGGGCTCAGCCTTTGTGTGGTCAGCTGTCCATTGTTATGGCAGAACACCTGAGCTAATCAATTTAAATGAGAAAATACTTATTTTGACTTGTTTAAGAGGATTCAGTCCATGCTAAGCTTGCTCCTCAGCTTCTTGGCCTATAGAGAGGTAGAATCATCATGGCAGAAGGGTACTGTGGAGAAACATGGCTCGATCCATGGCAGACAGGAAGCAGAAAGCCAGAAAGGAAGGGGCACTGGATCAGAGACCCCCAAGGTCATGCGCCATGGCCGACTCCCTTCAGCTAGGCTCCTTCCTTCCCTCTCTTTTCCTTTCTTTCTTTCTTTCTTTCTTTCTTTCTTTCTTTCTTTCTCTTTCTTTCTTTCTTTTTTCTCTCTTTCTTTGTCTGTCTTTTTCTTTCTCTCTTTCTTCTTTTTCCTCCCTCCCTTCTTTCCTCCCTGTCACCCCTACCCCTCAATCTCTCTCCCTTTTACCTCTGTCACTCTTGTTTTATTTCTTTTTGTTGTCCTTGTAATACTAGAGATTGAACCTGAACCCTTAGCACTGTTACATCCCAGCTCAACTTCCATCTTTTACTTTGAGACAAGTTCACTAAGCCACCAAATTGCCCAGGTTAGACTTGAACTTGTGATACTGCTGCCTCCATCTCACCCAGTGCTTGGATTATGGTCATGCCATGCCATGCCCGGCATTCAGCCTTTTTTCTTTCATGGCTCGGTAATGCCAGCAAATTATAATCTCATCAAGAGATTCATCCACTGATGAAATTAGAGTCCTCATGGTCTCATCACCCATCCTCTGACCACATGTGCTTGGGCAGGGGGGACTGGTTAGATCTAAAGCATAACAGTCCTGTCCACCCTTTGAACCTTCAAAGACTTTTTCTCAGGGAATGACTAGGTGCCCTGTAACCTAGACTGAGCAAGGGGCTTGGTGCCCCTGCAGAGCCAACCCTTCCACTTACACACGGGTGCCTCGCCTGTTTGTGGGCTCCCGCTTCAGGCTGCTGTCTTGCTCACCCATCGGCACTAACACCAGGTACAGTCTTGGGGCACCACAGTTGTCCTCATCCTGTGGACCCCTGGCCACGAATGTGAGGAATCCCAGGAAAGATGAACAGAGCCAGTGCCCCGGATCACACGGCTGAGAAGCAGAAGGTTCAGGGACCAGGTTCTCAAATCTAACTTCTTCATGAATACAAAATTTGAACTCAAGTCTCTGTTTATCCCCACCTAGAAATAATTTTACTGGGACTCAGTTTCCCCAATTATAAAAGGAAAGTTACAGAATTACATGTTCTGCAGTTGCTGCCTCAGTTCATTCAGCAACCACAACAATCTCCCAGGCCCTGGGATGATTCTTAAGAATACTCATTTCTGAGGCAGGCAAGGATAGCACAGGCCTATAAGCACAGCGTTTCAGGAGGTTGAGGCAGGAGGATCACAAACTCAAACCCAGTCTAGGTGATTTAGAAAAACGCTATGTCAAAATTAAAAAAGATCTTGGGATGAAACTCAAAGTGAAAGTCCTGGGTTCAATCCCCAGTACTGATTTAAAAAAAAAAAAAAGGTGGGGGACTAGTCATTCCTAACCTCACCCAAACCTTCAGAATCCCAGCTCCAGATGATGGCTTGAGATTCTGCTTCTGTCTGCTTAAACACAGGCAGGTGATTCTTATCTTCAGATAAGTTTCTGGCATCTAATCCTGTGGAATTTCTATGCAAAGGAGGTTGCCAGAAGATAGAGTTCAAAAACGAAGTCCAAGCAGGACTGCAGTGACTGTTTCAGCAGGAACAAGAGTCCCCTCTCAGCTCCCTGGCTTCCTATCTAACGGCGAGCCCGGAACTTTCCTGGATGTCTTTGTGAGCCCGGGTTTGCTTTCCCTGTGCCTCTGTCCGCCACAGTCCATCGGGGTTTCCTCTCCCTACTTAGGTTCTCTTAGTCCTCAGTTTCAAAGGTGCAGGAAAATGCATACCTTGCTGCAGTGGACAGGAGGGGCCCCAGGGCACCCAGGAAGAGACACACAGAGCTTCCGCCTGCCAGAGGCTGCATAGCCTCCAAGGACAGGCGCACAGCCTCAGGTCTCAGAACCCCCCTAACCCTGCCCTGTGGGGTTTTATGGATGTTCCGTTGCATACACATGATCAGAGCAAGGACAAGTGTATAGACATGTGAATGGATAAACAGGATTAACCTGATCTTGCAGATGGGCTGAGGAAAGCCAGTCTGGCCTGTCCAGAGCCCTCTGAGGCCCTGGCACAGCACCCTTCCCCTGGGCAGTGAAGGAGCCTCTGAACTGCTGGCGGCTAGCAGCCATCTGCCAAGGCAGCTTAGAGAATCTTCCCCACCAGCTCCAAGGCAGAAAGTCAGGGAAGATCAGTTTTATGGCTTACATTGGGAAGGAGCAATTCTAGTTCCTATGGTCTGCCTCACGGAAGGAACTGTGAGCCAGAAATCACAGTGGAAGAAGAACTCTGGGTATCATACTATCAAGCTTTCTGCTAAAGGACACATGGGCAGGCTTTTAACAGAGAAGCATAATCCTGCTGTGCTTTGCTTTAAAGAATGCAAATGTAGATTGGAGGTCTTCTGAGGTCAAGAAGCAGTTCGCCCAGAACTTTCCCTCCCTCATCCACCTGGCTCTCAGTCCATGGTGGAATCTTTGTTTCCCCCAGGGTGGGCTAGAAGGTGAGAGTCCTGAGCTGAGGCATCTGAAACTCACAGTACCGTCTCCCAGCAACCTGTGATCACAAGCAATGGCGAAGGTTTAAATCAAAGTTAATAGTTGTATTACAGTGAACCCTCCTCCTTTGGAATACTCACCTGACTTGGAGCACACGTATCCCATCATTCTTGCCTCTCCTGAAGCAGTTCTGGAAGTGTTCTTTTGTGAGTGTCTTTACAAGGTGGGAAAATAACTATAGTGAAGCCTGCTGTTAAGCGCCCTCCAGCTTTGCAAAGGCTGACGCGCAAAACCGGGACTGTGTGTCCTGGCAGCACCTGGTGGCTTCTGGCTCTTCTCCAAAGGCAAAATGACCTTTAAAGGTAAATGTTTTAATCACTTCACACACTAAAGACACAAAAGAGAACTTCCAGGACTGCTTCAGAAAATGCCCAGAGAGATGAAGAAGCCAGGGGAGTTTTGAGGGGGATCAACGGCAACATCTCTATTTTTAAATTTAAGTGTTCACCATCATTTTTTTGGTCATACCTAATAATACACAAAACCCTGCTGCCTCTGTGGCCAGGATCAAGGGCCAGGTGCCGGGGCAGCTCTGGGGAGCGGTCATTGGGGGACGACGGGGGTGAACGAGCCAGGCCATGTTCTCTACCAGCTCTGGGTTACACAGTGGTCTGTTGGCTGGAGGGTGCATGGATTTGTGCTGTGGACGTGGCAGCCAGTGAGGCAGGCTTGGCCCTGTGTGTCAGCAGGGAAACCCCTCACCCCATATTCAAGTTTGCTCTAGAGTTTGAGAACCCTGGGACCAGATGTCCCTGAGGATCTCACTCTCCTGAGTGCCAGGGCGGAAGCTGATGATGGAGGGGCTGTGGGCAGGAGCTGGGAGAGCACAGACCCAGGTCCTGGGGAAGCAGCTCAGAGTCCTCTGGTCCAGCACTGATGGGAGCAGGGGGTGCACTCTTGTGCCTGACTCCTGGGCAGTCCTGGTTTTCTTGCTCCCAGCGAGGACGCTGTGGGTTCCTGTGGGTTCTGAAGCTGAAGTGAGAAAGATCCCTCACACGGAGCCAGGAACATGCTGTACCTCTTCCTGTCCCACCTGCCTGAGCAGAGAGCAGTGCACTGCACACCTTCCTGGGGCAAGCGGCAGCTTGGCATCAGAAAACTGGGGTTGAACCGCACCTCCTACTACCCTCGTCAGTCAGCTTTCACTGCGATAGTGCGGTCTCCAAGAGGCGGTGAATGAAGGAGAGAGGTTTATCTGCAGGTTCAGTGTTCCACGACAGGCCCCCTGACTGCCATGCCCTCCGGTGAGGGTGGCGGACACGTCTCACAAGGCAGGAGCAGGGGCAGGGGGCGCAAACGGCCACATTTCAGGTGAGAAGCAGAGAGGCAGTGGCCAGCCTTGCTCCTCTCATAGCTATCTTCTTTTCTGCTTTCTCTTCTTCTTTTCCCTCCTCCTTTTCTGGTTTTTTTTTCCTTTTTTTCTTTTTTCTTTTTCTTTTTTTGAGATAAGGCCTCACTGAGTCACTAAATTACCCAAACTGAGCTGGAACTTGTGGTCTTCCTGCCTCTGCGTCCTGGAGAGCTGAGATTAGAGGTGTGTGCCACAGTGCCCGGCTATAATCATCCTCTTGGAATGACCCAGGGGAGCCTGAAGATGATCTTATGTCTTTCCAAGAGACTTTCCATCATCAGTGACTCAAAGACATCTTACACTTGGGTTTAACCTGTGTAATACATGTGACCCACAGTTTCTGCCCACCTGCCCTCTCTCCTCTCCTGCATGACTTTCAAGCTCAGCCTCATCCTTGTCCTTTTAAATGTATTTATTTAATTTTTGTTTTCTACCGGGGATTGAACTTATAACCTTGTGCTTGCCAGGCAGGTGCTCGGGCACCTTGTCCTTGTCCTTTGTCCAACTCAAGCCTTTGCGGTACTCTGAGACTCGGGGACATCTCTTGTTCCTTGGTCTCAATTCCAACATCAGAAATGACTCAGCCTAGCTTCTCCCACGCTATCAGGCACCTGGGGAAACACCTCCAGGGTGTTGAGCATTTTGTATTACACAGGTTAAAGCTGACTGATGAGGGTAGTAGGAGGTGCAGTTCAACCCCTTGATGCATCTAGAAACCACACTCATAAGTGAAATAACTACTGCAGGGTTTATGTCTTCAGCCGACTTCACAGGAAGCAGGTTTGTCACCAGGACCTGCACTGCTGTGCCTCTAGAGTGCGGGATTACCCAGATTGCCCTTGCATAGATCTCCACTGATGATGGCATAGCCAGCGTGGGGACCTGGGGAGCCAGAGCCGGGTGGAAGCAGCCCCAGGAAGCTGAGCAGAAGCTCTCAGAACCCCATGAGGGCACAGAGACTGGAAACCCAGAGTGGTGCCCTGCGGTCGCCAGGCTTTAAGACTCGGGATAAATCGATTAAACTACTGAACAATGTAGCAGTGATGATTTAATTAGAAAGTAATTTAATGGTCTTCTCCTAAACAAAAATATTAAGCTCTCTATGAATACACCCTCTGCTAAAATACTGACCTTGGAAAAATAATAAATCACGACTCCTCAGACAGTGATGAGAACCTGAGATTCTGTCCTTGGGTAAGGTCCAGAGGTGGTGCTTGGACTCTTGCATCTGTCCAGAGGCAGAGATCACTCTAGGACCTCTAGTTTTTTGTTTTGTTTTTTATTTATTTTTATTTTAAAGAGGAAAAAACAGAAAAATCAAGAAGCAAACAATTAAAAAACAACAATAAAAGCAAAATGACAATACCACCAACAACAAAAACAATGGCAATGTAGGATTTCAAAACAAAATGATAGGAATTGAACAATGGTTGTTACACTGCACATTGTTATCCTCAAAGTAATTGCTCAGGCTACCAGATACAGCCATGAAAGACTGATCAAGCAATAAAACTTTCCTTTGAGCCATTTGTTTCTGTTTCACTCTATCTATTGGTACTTTTGGAATCTATTTACTCTTTCAGTTTTTTACACTAGCAAGACAGTTCAGTGTTTACACATGCAAGTCTGATTTATTTCACTTAGGAGTGTGGTTTCTAGATGCATCCATTTACTTATAAAAGCCTTGAGTTTATTGTTCTTTATGGTTGAGCAGTATTCCATTATATAAAAATACCATGTCCTTTTTATCAATTCCTCAGTTGATGGGCATTTAGGTTGTTTCCAAGATGTAGCTATTACAAATTGTGCTGCTATGACATGGGTGCACATATATCACTGTGGTATGATGTTTTCAGTTCTTCTGGAAAAGTACCCAAAAGGGAAATAACTGCGTCGAATGGAGCCTCTAATCCTAGATTTTTGAGGAATCTCCACACTGATTTCCACAGTGGTTTTACCAGTCTTCTCCCACCAACAGCAGAGAAGTGTTCCTTTTCCCCTACATCCCTGCCATCACTTGTTATTGGTTAATTTCTTGATGTTAGCCATTCTTTTTGGAGTGAGATATCTCAGTGTAGTTTTAATTTGCATTTCTCAAATAACCAATGATGTTGAAAATTTTTGCATATATTTATTTGCCTGAGAATTTCTTCAGCTGAGAATTGTGTATTCATGTCAGATGCCCATCTTTGGATTGGATCTTTAAATTTGGATGGACTGATATTTTTTAATTCTTTATATGGTCTAGATAAAAGTCCTTTGTCTGAGGGACAGTTAGCAAAAATCTTTTCCAAATCTGTGAGTTTTATTTTTAATCTGCTGGTGATTTCTTTTGATGTAAAAAACTTTTTAATATGATGAGATCCCAGTTGTTGATTCTTTGAAGTATTTCCCTAGCAGTTTGGGTTTTGTTCATGAACTCTCTGCCTACCCCATATCCTTGGATTTCTACTTACTTTGTTTTACTGTAGATTTAGTGTTTCTATCTTAATATTTAGATCTTTGATCCATTTTGACTTTAGTTTAGTGCATGGTGATAGGCATGGGTCTAGTTTCAGTCTTCATCATGTAGAAAGCTAGTTTTTCCAACACCACTTATTAAAGAGGCTATCATTCTTCCAGTGAATGTGTTTGGTCCCTTTGTCAAAGATAAGGTGGCTGAGCATGCCTGTAGTTGTCTGTATCTTCTGTTCTGTCCGACTGATCCTCAGGTCTGTGGTTTTGGTTTTTTTTTTTTTTTTTGCCAGTACCATGCTGATTTTATTTTAGTGGCTTTATAGTATAATTTAAAGTCTTAGACTGTGATGCCTCCTGCCTTGCCTTTGTTGCCCAGGATTACCTTTGCTATTCTAGATCTCTTATGATTCCATATGAAATTTATGAATGTTTTCTCTAGATCTATAAAGTATGCTAATGGTATTTTGATCAAGAGTGCATTAAATCTGTATAACAGTTTTGGGAATATGGCCTTTTTCACCATGTTGCTTCTTTCTAGCCATGAGCAGGGGATATCTTTCCATTTTTTTTTTTTGTCAGTACCCGGGATCGAACTCGCAACCACATGCTTGCAAGGGAGGCACTTATGCTGCTGAGCTAAATCCCCAGTGCCTCCATTTTCTAAATTCCTCTTCAATTTCATTTTTCAGAGTACTGTAATTTTCAATGCACAAATCTTTTACTTCCTGTATTAGCCTGATTCCTAAGTATTTCATTTTTTAATGTTATTATGAAGGGGATATTTGCCTAATTTCTGTCTCCCTGAGTTTGTTGTTGGTGCACAAGAATGCTACTGACTTTTGAGTATTGACTTTGTACCCAGCTATGCTGCTAAATTTGCTTATTAGGTTTAGAAGCCTGTTGCTAGTTTTTGCAGTCCTCTATGTACAATCTCATGTCATTTGTGAATAATAATTTAACTTCTTCCTTTCCTATCTTTATTTCTCTCTCTTGTCTAATTGCTCTGGCTAATGTTTTCAGAACTATATTGAATAAGAGTGGTGACAGAACATCCTTGACTTGTTCCTGATTCTAGAGTTAAAGCTTTCAGTTTTTTTCATTTAGTTGGCTATTTGTTTGTCATATATATGTTTTATCAGATTGAGATAAAGACCATCTATTCCAATTTTTTGTAGGGTTTTTTATGGGTATCTTAGTGAATCTAATTGTCTTCAGAGTAGTTGCCTGTACTCTCAGACTTGATACTATAAAACAACAGATTCAAATAAAATCAGTCAAGACAAGACAGTGAAAGCAATACAGGGCTTCAGATTAAGTTAATAGGGAATTAAAAATGGTTACCATAGTACATCCTGCTATCTTTGGAAAAGCTGTCCATGCTATCAAATCTAGTACAAGTAGACAAACTGGAACAGAATATAACCAAACTAAACAGAGCCATGAAAACAATATGGGTTTCAAATCATGATACAAGATTAACAATGTCTTCTGTCTTCCCTTTTTAGACAGTTCCTCCTGTTTCACTTTCACAGGGTTCATGATACATTTTGATCCCACTAATTCCTTTAGTTTTTAGATTAGGGAGGCAACCCACTATTCACCTAAGTGATTCTGAACCTTTTTACCCCTGAGCTTGATCTCAAGTTGTATCCATTTACCTACAGGAGCCTCAAGGTTTTCCTTCCTTATAGTACTTCTCCTTTGTATGTAAGTGTTATGTCTTTCCAACCAATCTGCAGCTGATGAGTGAGCTACCCCTACTTTTTTCTAGTTCCCTGTCACAAAGAGCATTATTTTCTCATCTTTGACTTTTCAGTCCATAAACTCTCTTTCAGATTATTTTTTTTCTCTTTTTGTTTTTTCTTTTTTTTCAGATTAATTATATTTCTTATACAGAGCATCTTGATGGACCCTATCTCCTGATCCACTCTGCCTGTGTTTCTTTTTATTAGTGTATTGAGGCCTTCCATGTTAGCAATTATGGCCAACCTTCTCTGCCTCATCTCTGCCATGATATTTTTCTGTCATTGTTTGTCTACTTTTCCTCTTCATTCCACGTTCTGTCCCATTCAGTGAGCCCTCTCTGCTGCTATTCTTTAGGCTGTCCTAAAGCCATGATCTTTTTTCTCTCTCTTTAGAGTGTCCTTCAGTATTTTTTGTAGGGTTGAATTGGTTGTCACGAACTCCCCAAGTTCCTCTTTGTAGTGGAAGCATCTTATTTCTCCATTAATTTTGAGAGATAGTTTTTCAGGGTACATCAATCTGGGTTGGAGGTTATTTTCTTTCAGGGCTTGGAATACTTCACTCCAAGCTCTTCTTGATTTGATGATTTGTGTTGAGATGTCTGTCATGATTCTGATGGGTTTTCCTTTATAGGTGATCTGTTTCTTTTTTCTGACAGCTTTTAATATTCTGTTCTTCTGTTGGATTTCTGGGATCTTGATTATTATATGTCTGGGTGTATCTCTGTTTTGGTTATAGCTGGCTGGAGTTCTGTATGACTCATTTATCTGAATGTCATTTCCTTTTCCTATGCCTGGGAAGTTTTCTTTAATTATTTCTGTAAATAGCCTTTGTATTTCATTTGTGTTTATCCCTGCTTCTTTACTTATATTTTTTATTCTTAAGTTATAGATCCTCTTGTCATCTTCTAGACTTTGTATTGTTACTTCCTGGTTCCTTGTTATTTTCAGGAGATCTTTCCTTTCACAGTCACAAGTTGCAAACCTGTCTTTAAGGTTTGATAGTCTATCTTTAGTTTTTCAAGCAGTTTTGCCAGCTTTCAATGGAGTTTTTAATTTCCTGGTAATCTCTTTGAATCTGTTTCATGTGTTCTAGATTTTTTTATATTCTTCATTGAAGGTTTCTCTCATTTTTCTATGCTCTTCCATTCTCCCATCTGTGTCTTCTTGAGAGGTGCTTACATTTATTTTATTATGTTTTTAATTTGTATTAGTATTTCTTTTTTAAGTTCTTTTATAATTTCACAAAGATATTTCTTTATGTCACATGATGTTTCTTCAGAAACTGCAGGTGTGCAACCCCCAGTCTCTTCTGTGTTTACCTCTCCTGGGCCAGTATTGCTTGAATTGGATGCTGGAGACTTCCTTTTGTTTCTTCTTGTCATGCATCTGGTTTCTTCCAGACAAGTGGATAGTTGGGGTCCCCAGCATTTCCTGTATTGGTTATATTTTCTCTGAAGCATTCTGGCTAGGGATTGCTGCCCTCCCTAGTCTGCTGGAGTACAAGCAGGGGTGGGGCAGGCCGGCCCCTCCCTTCTGAGCTGGTCAACCACTGGGAGTCTTCACCACGTTAGTGTGTGCTGTGTGTGGGGTCAGGGCCGATTAGGGATAGCTTCAGGGAAATCTTGGTCTTGGCTATTGGATCCTGCACAGGGGCGGGACTCAATCAAGCAATTTTCACCAATCTGCTCTGCACTAGGAGTGGCTGCATGAAGCCAGCTGCAGTTCTGGTTCCAGGCTTATCCTGCCTGACTCCAAAATGTCACCCAGCCAATCACCCACTCCTATGGGAGGATTGAGTTCCCCACACTCACTGCAAGCCGGTGCCATTCTCCAGTCTGCTGCTCCCCTCTGTGACCATGTCCTCTGGCCAAGGCCCTCGGGTTTGCCCACCCCCAACTTCATGGTGACCACGCATCTTTGGATTCCAGTGGTGTTTTGCACACAGTGGGACCAGCTCCAGTGAGGGTGTGTCTGTCCATGTTTTTCTTTTCTTTTCTTTTCTTTTCTTTTCTTTTCTTTTCTTTTCTTTTCTTTTCTTTTTTCCGCTTTAGTTTCTTCCTGGGTTGAGAGGATCTATCTCTTTCCATCTGGTCTTCTCTAGGATGCTATATTCCAGCATCTGAGCTATTTCTCTCAAAGAGGCTTTTTACTTTGCTGCTTATTGATCCACTATCTTCCCAGCCAGGTTTTTTTTGTAGAGTTTTTAATCATGAATGAGTGCTGAACTTTGTCAAAAGCTTTTCTGTATCTATTGAGATGATCATGTGATTTTTGTCTTCTGCTCTGTTGATGTGGTATATTATATTTATTGATTTGTATATGTATCCCTGCATTCCTGGGATGAATCCCACTTGGTTGTGTTGTATAATCTTTTTGGTGCTTTGCTGCATTCTGTTTGCTAGTATTTTATTGAGGATTTTTGCTTCTATGTTCATTAGAAAGATTGGCCTATAATTTTCTTTTTTGGTTGAGTCTTACTCTGGTTTTGGTATCAGGGTAATATTTACCTCCCAGAAAGAATTAAGGAGAATTGCTTCTCTTTCAGTTTCATTAGAGTTTGAGGAATATTGGTATTAAATTGTCTTTAAATTTCTTGTATAATTCAACTGTGAATCCATCAGGACCTGGGATTTTTTGCTATTATTGTTGGTAAATTTTTAATTATGCTTTCAATTTCATCTATTCATTCAGAAGTTTTATATCTTCTTGTTCCAGCTTTGGTAATTCGTATGTTTCTAGGAATCTCAATTTCTTCTGTGTTTCCCAGCATATGAGAGTAAGTTTTTCAAAGTAAGCATTGATTATCTTCTGTATTTCTACAGGTTCTGTAGTGTTTTCACTGTTTTCATTTCTTATTGCATGAATTTTTTCTTTTTATTTATTTTTTCAAAGAACCAACTTTTCAATTCATCAATTCTTTGTATTGTTTTCTTAGTCTCAATTGTGTTAATTTCTGCTCTGATCTTTATAATTTCCTCTCTTCTTTGGGCTTTGGATTTGACTTGTTCTTCTTTTTCTAGAAGTTTGAGGTGCAGCGTTAGATTATTTGTGCTCCTTCTGTTTTCCTGATATGAGAATTCACCAATATAAATTTTCCTCTGAAAAATGCTTTCATTGTATCCCACAGGTTCTGGTAAATTGTATTTGCAATTTCTTTTGATTGTATATGTTGTTTAATTTCTTCTTTAATTTCCTCTGTGACCCATTGTTTGTTCTGTAAGGTACTCTTCAATTTCCATATGTTTATGGAGCTTTTGCAATTTCTTTTGTCATTAATTTCCAATTTCAGTGCACTATGGTCAGATAATATACATGGGACAATTTAAATTACTTTGCATTTACTTAAGCATGTTCTGTGACCTCGTATATGGTTTATTTTAAAGAATGTCCCATGTGCAGCTGAGAAAAATGTGTACTGTGATGTCATTGGGTGGAATACTGTGTACACATCTACTAAGTCCATTTGTTCACAGGTTTGATAAAGTTCTGTTATTTCTTTGCTGATTTTCTGTCTAGTTGACCTGTCTCTTTATGTCAATTGGGTGTTAAGTTCCCCCATTATAATTGTATTATTGCTTATCTGATTTTTCATGTCTATTAATATTTGTCTTACATAGTTGGGTGCTCCCATATTTGGTGCATATGTATTTATGATTGTTATCTCTTTCTCTTGAACTTTTCACCTAACAAGTATGTATTGACCTTCTTTATCTCTTTTGATCATTCTAGGTTTGAAGTTCACAGTGTCTCCAAACAGAATAACTACCCTTGGTTTTTTCTGGGTTTCTGTCTCATGGAGTATTATTTTCCACCCTTTGACTGTTAGTCTATGAGTTTCCTTTTGAGTCAGATGTGTCTCTTGTATACTGTATATTGTTGGATTTTGTTTCTTGATCCACTTTGCCAATCTGTTTCTTTTGACTGGTGAATTGAGGCCATTTACATTAATGGTTATAATTCATTTTTATTGGCCTATCTTTGTCATGTTATCTTTCCACTGTTGGTTCCCTACTTTTACCCTCTGTTTAACTGCTTGCCCTGCTTGTTGATTTCTTTCTGTTGTTTTTCTTGGAATTGTAGACATCTTTATCTTTTTCTAGACTGTCTTTCAGTATTCTTTGTAGAGTTGGTTGGGTGGTCATGAAGCTCGTCAGTAGTTCTTTGTCATGAAAGTATCTTATTTCTCCATTGATTTTGAAAGATAGTTTTGCAGGCTACATCATTTTGGGTTGGAAGTTGTTTTCTTGCAGTATTTGAAGTACTTCACTCCATTCTATTCTTGATTTGATGGCTTGTGTTGAGAAGTCTGCTATGATTCTGACAGGCTTTCCTTTATAGATGATTTGTTTCTTTCCTCTAGCAGCTTTTAAGAATCTGTTCCGATGTGGAATTTCTAGGATCTTGATTATTATATGTTGAGGTGTAGATTTATTTTGATTATGGCTAGTTGATGTCTGCATGCCTCACTTATCTGTTGTACGTCTGGTTCTTTTCCCATGTTTGGATAATTTTCTGCTAGTACTTCTTCAAATAGCCTTTTTATGTCATTTGTTTTGTCTCCTTTTTCACTGACACCTATTGATCTTATATTGTTTCTCTTTGCATCATCTTGCAGGTTTTGAGTTGTTATTTTCCGAGTCTTTGTTATTTTAAAGAGCTTTTCCCTTTCTTAATTACTAGCAGTAATCCTATCTTCAAGATCTGAGAGTCTGTCTTCAATTTTATTTATGTGGTTTTTCCAGCTTTCAATGGAAATTTTTTTGTCTTTTTTGAGACAGGGTCTCACTATGTAGTTCAGGCTGGCCTTGGGCTCAGTTTGTAGCCAGGTAGTCTCAAACTTGCAGTGATCCTCCTACCTCAGCCTCCCAAGTACTGGGATTACAGGAGTGTAGCACCATGTCCAGCTCTCAGTGGAATTTTTGATTGCTTGGATATCTCCTTGAATCTGTTTCATGTATTCTAATTGTTTCCTGCATTGCTCATTTAAAGTTTCTATCACTTTCCTATGCTCTCATATTTTTTAAATCTATGTCTTCTTTTCCTATATTCACCAATTCTTTCATTATGTTTATCATTGCTGTTTTTACCTGAGAGATTATTTCTGATCTGATTTCCCTTACAGCTTCCTGGAGTTGTTTCTTTTTTTCCATTGCTATCATTTCAGAAATTTCAGCTGTGTGATTTCCAAATTCATCCATATCTATGTCTCCTGGACTTGATTTGAATGGGCAGGAAGTCTAAGATTACATTTTGTTCTTTTGTTTTGGCATTTTCCTGTGTTCCTCCAAATCAGACGAGATCGGGCGTGTTCAGAGTGGTATGGCTGTTGTTCCTCCAAATCAGACAGATGCCAAGTCCTCGTTCCTTCCTGGACCAGCATCCCACCCAGCAATAGGCCTCAGTGAGGGTTGCTGATGGCCACAGGTCTCTGGCTGTGGGCTCTTCATTCCCATGGGCCTCAGAGATGTTTCTCCAAGTCTCCCTAGGTTGGACAGTCACTGCATGCAGCTTCCCAGTCCCCATGGGTCTCATCAAGTTTTCCCAGATGACAGCAGGTTGCTGCGTGCAAATTCCCAGTCCCTGATGGCCTTAGATGGTTCCTAGGTATTGGTGGGTTGCTGGGAGCAGACTTCCCATCCCTGTGATCCTCATCGAGGGTTTCCAGATGACTGTGGGTCACTGGGTGCAGACTCCAAGTCTCTCCAAGTCTCAGAGATGTTTTCTGCATGTGGATGAGTCACTGTTGGTGGCCTCCCAGACCCTGTAGGCCTCACTGAGGATACCTGGATGACTGTGAGCTGCTGTACAAAGACTCCCAGTCCCCACAGGCCTCACAAAGAGTTCCAGATGACTGGGGGTTCCTGGGTGTAGACTCCAAGTTTCCCTATAACCTCTAGCTTTGACCCCAGTTAGCATTGGTTCACCGTGCAGAAAAAAAGTGACTTACACTCAGGCTAATGTTTGCCCATAGGTTCCTGGTCATTTGCTTTATTCTATTTATCTCCATGGTTCTCAGTGCCATCTGAAAGGATTTGGGTGGTTTGTGTGCAGACTTTCCCACCCATGTCAAAGTGGACAGCAAGCTCTCTCCTCCTCTGTCTGGATTCCTGAAAACTTGTGGTAATAAGCTGGCACATGCAGAAGATGTTAATAAATGTTTAAAAACAAATCTGGGAAGGGAGAGGGAGGAAGTAAGAGAAACTTCTGTTACCACCTTCTGTATACCAAGCACTCTCTACCTGGTCACATTTCATTTTCTTTGTGTATTAGTGTACACCTTGATTTATTCCTGAAATGTAGCCACATGCATGGAAAGATCTATTTCCAGTCAGAAAACTCAGACACAGAAAGAAAACGTGACCAGATGACAGGGACCAACCAGCGTGCAGCAGGGCTGCATTTGAATCTGGTACTGGTGCTTACACCAACCATATGCTTTCCGCTAGGTAACTGGCTGGTGGAGAATAAGCATTCATGCATTCAATATCTATTTATCAGTACCAACTATATGCTATGCGTAGCTCTGGGCTCATGGGCTATTTCAGTGAACAAAGCAAATCAAAATCTCTGCTCTTGTAGAACTTAACATTTCATGGAGATCTAAAACTTTAGCCAAGGGGAACCCAGGAGAGGGCAGTGGGTCCAGAGGTGAATATGAGAGCAGAGGGCCCTCTGAGGCTATAGTCTCAGGCTGGGCTGCACGATTTCCTGCTTGGAAGGAGCTCTGAGAAGAGGATGCTTTGGTAAACAAAGTGGATGACAATTTCACTTGAGATGGGCTTTGGCTCTTTGCACTCCAGTAGCCAGATCCATTCACAGCTAAGCAGACTTCTGGAGAGTAGGTAGGGGACATTCAATTATGTCCAGGCTCTGTTTTTTTCTCCTGGGTCAACCGCTCCATCAGTAGGCTGCTAGCTCTGCAGTGAAAGCTAAAGATTTTCAAGGCAGTGTATGAGATCTCCCGGGCACAGCTTCCGGGAGCAAACACGCTCCAACACTGATGGAAAAATGCTGGCTTGGGAGCTCAGCTTCGTGGGCAGGTCAAGGACTGAGCCTCTTCTCTGTTCATTCCTACAGGAAATTCAAGCATCAAAGTCTTCTGCTCAGAGGGCTCAGATGCAGAATTCAGTGGACGAATTCCCAAGCTGCTTATGAATCTCTAGGAGCACTGAGCTGCTGTAGTTCCTGACTGTAGTCCAGATTTGTGGAGGAGGCATTCTGCCCAGATCCATGCAGAAGCCCCAGGTTGAAGGTTCTGGAACAACCTGGCATGGGCAGACTTGGCCACTGGTGTCTAGGACTGGGCATTCGCTCAGGGCAGCAGAAGGCTTCCTTGGCAACTTTGCAAGCCATGGGTGTCAGAGCAGGAGCCCAAGGGCACATGGGTGATGGTGATGTGGAGACTGGATTGCTGGGTCCTCCCCTACTTACTACACAGATCCTTCCACAGAGCAGGACATGGCCATCAGTGCAAATGTAGAGCCAAGCTGTCATCTGCTGCATGTAGGAACTGCACCTGCCTTGTAAGCAACTGGAAAGAGAGGTAACACAGGGAGAAGTTAAACTAGGATTGTTCTCAACCCAAAGCCCTTTTGACCTCCTGGCATGGCCTGTTCCTCCACCGAAGACCAATAATGTGAATCTCTCAGTCTGTTTCTCTGTAACTTTTGATGGCTTCCCTCACTGCCTGAGATGGTCATGACCCTTCAACCTATCGCTCTAGATTCATCTCATCATTTTTACTGTGTAGTGTGATGTTCCAGCATATTACCATCCAGCCCTTCCTCTGACTTAATGACTAACTATGCACACAACTGTTTGTGCTGACTTTCTGCCCAGAATGTCCCTGGCCTCGTCCTCTGTCCAGTGAGCACCTCATGAGTGAGCTGCAGCACTGCAACCCAAGAAACCCCCTGTGATCCACCCACTGGACTCTCCTAGCTCATGACCGGATTACCTTGTATGCTCCCTCTGTTGGTGCAGCTAGGACCTTAAGTGACAATTTTTTTTTTCTTTGCCCACTAGACAGTAACATTCTTTGAGGTCAATCTTAGTATTGTCAACTTAAACAGCAAACAGAGAGAGAGGCTCTGTGCATTGCCATGGGGATCTTGGTGCCCAGGTGAACAATGGGTGTGTTTAGAGAAGCTGACGGAGGCCAGGGTGTTTAACGTTAAGACAAGGAGCCTTGTGTAAATTGTTCTGAAACAGTTATCCTGGGCTACAAGGATCAATGAGGGTGGCACTGGCCCAAGATTGAGCAGGCAGTTGCTAAGCAAACATCTTTGTAGAAGCATTTTTATGCAAGGTTGTGGTGACCTTTGTGCAAAGTTGTGGTTTGGACAAAATCTTTTGTGAAAGTTCCTGTTGCCAGGCAATCTCCTTGAGGACCCACTGTTGAGAGGCTTCCCTGAATCCAGGAGTCTGAGGGTAACACAAGTGACTCCATTCCACTCACTACTTCCACACTGTGTGAATCTCTCCATCCTGAGAGCCTAGTAAGGCAGGTTGAGGGGCAAAACTAAGGGATTCATATAGTGCACGTCGCAGCGGTAGCTCTGAGGTAGAGCACTTCCCTAGCCGGTGCAAGACCTTAGATTTAATCTCCAGCACTGCGATAAATAAATAAATACACATTAAAATTTATTTAAAGACATTTGTTTGGTGAGGGAAAGCCAGCCTGTGAATGAGCTCTGGTGCGGGCTAGTTTACAGCGTCGTGCCAGGATTCATCAAAAACTCAATGGGGTACCCTGACAAGTCACCCATGAAAGCTAAAAGTATTTAATGCAATACTTTTAAAATCTGCATGTATGCTCAGAGCCCCGTGATAAGCCCATCTCAAAATGTTAATCAACACAGGCTTTGACCCTGCTGAGCCCTGGCACTGATCACTGAGCACAGTACGCACTGAGTGAGGCAGGAGAGGAGGGAAGAGATGGGAAAGTGTTCATCAGTCAGAGTCAACCGAAGTCACTGCCGCCTGATCTGCCCTAAGAAGTAATGTGACTCTGATCCGTGTCTGGGCCACGGAGAGGCACAGACTGGTTGGGGCGTTGTGGCTGGCACTTGGCACTTTCCACACCTGGGCCACTGCTGCTTCTCCTGACAGTCTCTTTCTAAAGCACTTTCTCAAGACTTTTCTCCTAAAGAGCTGGTCTATCTGCATGGTTGAAGGTTTGGGCTTTCAGGTTGGCAGACTCACCCAGCTGATCGACCTTAGGAAAGTTGGTGGGAACATCAGTTAGTCCACCTATAAGGTGATGCCACTCTAGGTTAAATTGTTTTTTTATTTTTTGTGGGTTTTTTTTTGTCTTTTTTTTTTTTTGTTTGTTTGTTTGTTTGAGACAATGTCTCGCTATGCAGTTCAGGCTGGTCTTGAGCTCACTTTGTAGCCCAGGCTGGTCTCGAACTCACAATAATCCTCCTGCCTCAGCCTCCTGAGTGCTGGGATTACAGGTGTGAGCCACCACACCCATCTAGGTTAAACTGTTTGCCTCCAAAGCATGCTAAAGTCTTATTGACCGTGAACATGATCTTATTTGGAAATACATTCTTTGCAGATAACAATGAACCCTAATCCATATGGCTGGAGTCTTTTGAAAAAGAAGGAAGCATAGACAGAGTCAGACTTGTACACAAAGAGTGAAGATGAGGTAGAGACCCGGAGAGGATTTCACCCATCAACCAAGAGCACCCAGGGCCAATAGCAGCCGAGAGGGCAGACTGGCTGAGAGAGCGGACTGGAGAAGACTCTCCCTTAGGACTTTAGAAGGAGCCAGCTCTGTTGTTTGACTTTGGCCTCCAGGTAGCGGGATAGTCCATTTCTTTTATTTAAGCTGCGCTGCCTGTGGTACTGTTACAGAAGCCCCAGGACACTAACACAGACACCTTGCCGTGTGGTTCTGTGATGTGCATGGACACATCTTCTTACATAGCATCCACTTCATGCGGAAATGCAGACTAACACTCACTTTCTTCCTGGACTGTGCATCCTGCGGGCAGGACCATTTGCTACCCCAGCACCTAGCGCCTTCCTGGCCCCTAGCAGATCCTCGATATAGTTTTGTTTAGTTTACTTAGATAATATGTACTTCCTAGTATTATCTTAAATAGTAAGTAAAATATGTATGTTAGGTGCCTAAAATAATGGCTGTATTCATTAATGGTAACTATTGTCCTTAGTGTGGAAGTAAGAAAATAGAGCTAGGTCTGTGAGCCTCAATGTCCATCCCTGGAAAATGGAGATAACAATACCTATCTCATGAGGCTAACTAAATAAAAGAATGCATACCAGTGTTTATAGCAGCACAATTCATAACAGCTAAATCTTGGAAGTGGCCTATGTGTGCATCAGCAGGTAAGTGGATAAAGAAAATGTGGTATTCACACACAGTGGAGTACTACTCTTCCATAAAGAAGGATAAGCTTGAGTCATTTGTAGAAAAATGAATCTCCCTTGAGACCATAATGTTAAGTGAAATGAACTAGACACACAAGTTTAAATTGTACATCATTTTTTGCAATTAGGGGAGCCCTTCCTACTTACAGCTGATGGAGCTGACATTGCTATAGAGATGATATAAGGACCTCCAAAGAATCCAAGTCATATAAGCGAACTATTATAACACCGAACCTGCTAACCA
Source organism: Hydrochoerus hydrochaeris (assembly GCA_004027455.1). Classification (NCBI taxonomy): domain Eukaryota; kingdom Metazoa; phylum Chordata; class Mammalia; order Rodentia; family Hydrochaeridae; genus Hydrochoerus; species Hydrochoerus hydrochaeris. Next base: position 181,201 of record PVLA01002041.1, read on the forward strand.
CTCAATATGCCAAGTTCGTGTTCTCCAACACTGAAGAATGAATTCTAAGGAACAACAGAGGCTAAGGGTAGGAAATTTTTATAGCTTCTGTCTAAGAGAGAAAGAAGGGGGCCTGGAAAGTGGATTCCTTCCCACAGGAAGTTTTATAGAGCAAAACCACATGGTGGGTGCAAAATCAGAAGGTGGGTATAAGGTAGGAGAAAACTATAGTCAACCAATAAGATTACAAATATAGTCACTTAGGTGATATTGATCCAATGGGTTTGCAAAAAGTGTGCATGGAAAGAACAAGGATTTTCCTAGGAGGGATAGAGCAGGAGGTCCTAGTCACCCACCAAGGTGATTGATGCTTATTTAGAATGTCAATCATTGTCGCTCATTCCTCTGGGAATTCTGTAGATGTAGTCATTTTCTTTATCCTGAGGCCTTCAAGGAAGGCACCTCCAGCCACAGTTGCAATGTGCTCTTATCCTCTGCACTGACTTCCGGGGCCCAGCTCTGTCTGCCTGCCTATATTGTTTCTACCTAGCTTAACTCCCTATAGTAACATCACAGATGTTGCTAAGCACCCTACAACGCACCGAGCAGCCCCCAACGTTAAAAATCTCTGATCCAGAATGATTTTCTCACTTGACTTATAGTTGTTGTACCTTCCATAGTAGTAAAACAATTCTGGAAATCTCAGTCAAATTTTGCCCATTTTATTGGAAAGTGTTAGGCAGTCTATTTTTCTCCCACCTCCAAACATAGTTCTAGCGAGTTTTCTCCATTGAGCCAATCCTGCTTTGATGATATTCCCTGATCCTCGTGATATTCCCTAAAGTACCTCGTAAGGTACTTAAATGATGATTGATGTTTATCAACATCGGAACTTGTTTCCCACCTCCCTTGCTTTTTAAGGATTTTTAATGATTGTAGGGACGCAGCCGGGAGGCAGAGCATGTGGTTAGCAGGTATGAAGCCCTGGTTTGGATTCACGGTGCCACAAAGCGAAACAACCAACCAAACAAACGAAACCCTCATGTTTGTTAATGAAAAACAACCAATCATTCTGTGTTCCCAGCAGATAAAAGGAATTCAATGGACTCTAGCTCTTGTAGTATTTCTGTTTGTATTTACAAGTTGCTTGAAAGCTCAAGGGAAAGATTGCTTTAATGGGGTCGCTGTTGGGAGAGAATTAGAAGACAACTTGAGAGGAAACTCTGGTGAGGTCTCTGTCCCAGTAAAGAGGATGCCACTGAAATCCCTGGGCAATATTAGAGTCTCTTGAAAGGCTGAGAAGTAACTGTAGATTTTGCCTTCCCAGCATTAACTCACATTTTACTTAAAAATCAGTTACATAATGCTTAACATTTGCTATTTGTCTCCCCAGGCGTGAGCAGTGATGAGTCCCATTGCAGCTTCTAAACTATGATTTTCAAGGAATTATACCATGACTCCCATGCAAATATACAGTGACCACATGGAAGATTTTACTCATTTATCAGTGAATGAGGAAATGATGTTAAAACTGGCCTAGTTCCAAAGCATTTTGAAGAGCAGATATTCATATATGCTAGCAGGAATTTGAAATGAATATTTTTAATATTTGGAAAACTTGTCAATACTTTCAGATGATGATGACAAGTACAAAGTAGTAGTTCTTTAGTGGAAAGTAATAATATCAATTATTCCCAGGAGAATGAAACTGCTTAGCATAGTGGTAACTTTTGCAGGTATAAAAATTACGAGTTCCTGGCTGAAAATCATAGGGGTTATGATAAAAGTGGACAAGCCTAGAACCAGTGCTGATAGTATTCTGCTGCCTGCTTCCTGGAGCCCTCTCTTGCTTCAGTTAGAAAGAACCTCATGAGAAGCAAGGTAGAGGATCCTGACGTTTTATAAAATTCTCCGCCTTTCTGCTGCTCCTGTGGGTGCTAAAGGCATCCTAGAAGCTCCATTTGAATTAATGCGTATTAAAAATGATGTCAGAGGGAAAGGTACAGATGAAAGCTGTCCAGGAGAGGAGGCATTTGTCTGAGAAGCTTGTGACTGGAAGACAGACTCCAATGCATAAAACATCAGTGGGCCATCAAACTGTGACTGAGTTTTCCAACTTCTCCCCAGCTTTGACCACTGAGGCTCTGTTGTCATGGCCCGGTCCCTTCTGGTTCTTTCCTCGCTTTGTTCAGACTAAATAAGCGCTTTTCCCCTTTTTAATTAGTACACAATGAGCTCCATAGATGAATTACAAATCATACCTGAAGGTGCTGAAAGTACAAGAAGAATGTTTTATTGGCTTTTGGTTATTAAACACCAATGATGTTATCTTTGGCATTTGAGCCCAGAGGCAGGGGAGGAAAAAAACCAAGAGGAATAGGAAATCATGAGGTAAAACATTTACAAAAGAGATCTGGCATGCGTGAAGCTATTCAATCTCTCCGCCACCCCTACCATTGCACAGATTTCAGTCTTAAGGGCAGAGCAGCATTATGATTCTTTCTCTGAAAAGTCATACGTCACCATGGTTTTTCCTTTTACAAATGTCTTAGTCATATTTCTCTCACTGCTGAGACACAATAGCCAACACCCAAAGTTGAAGGAGAGGAAGGCTGATTTTGCTCTGTTTGTAGAGGTTGCAGTCCATAATCAACTAGCTCCAAGGCAGGGTGGCAAATGACAGAGGGGCAACAGTTCATGGCAACAGAAGACAGCAAAAGCAACAAGAGCAAGAAAAGCCTCTCTGTGTCCCTTATATTATATCCAGTCCTCCAGCGTTATGGTGGTGCCGATCCAATCAGTGGAATGATGCAGTAATTACACAGTCTTAATCCCGGCACCCTTATTCCCAGCATCGTCTATGAATTAATCGCATGCTCTAGACTTGATCACTTCCAAAAAAAAAACCCTAAGACCACATGAGGCTTTGGGGAGGCATCAACACACAAACCACAACAGAGATAGTATTTTCATTGCTAAAAGCATTTATTTTGCTAGAGTTGATCGTAAATAAGTCACTGGAGGTTTCAGCCTGCCACAGATGCATCTGCCAGGAGCCCTGTGCTATCCATCTGGTGATGCTTGGAGTGCTGTGCTATTTCTCAAGCCAGTCAAAGCACAGGCACACACCCACACCTCCCACGGATCACTGATTGATGATTGCTTCCATTCCAGGCTCAAAACATCCTGGGGTCTGCATCACAGTTTAGTCCCAGGTAAATGGGAATGAAGTCCCAGCAGGTGGCACCCTGGCCACCCAAGGAGAGCTGTGGTGGCCTTGCTTGGTTCTTTTGCTGAGCTTCACCATGGTGACCACTGGCAGCACAGCGAGGATCCCAGAGCAGCGACTGCCCTGGGAATTGGAAAAGCCACATTATTTCTTTTATTCATGATAGAAGTTGTGACATTCACCAGAGTAATGTTCTTGTAAAATTTTTGTTCTAGTCCTAATGACTCAGAAAAATAGCTAAAACTCTCTGAAGAAAGATCTTACTAAAGAGAGAGGGGATTATGGAATCAGCAATGTTTGTCTAGTCTGACAATAATTAACCTCAATTAACACCCCTCTGTGGTGCCATGGGTCACACCCAGGGACTCCCTGACCCAACCACGTCCCTGGCTTCATTTCCAAGCGCATAAACCTATGGCTTTTGCTGAAATGTGAGTTTCTTATTCCAGTGCTGCTCTCATTTTTGTCTTCTTATAGTTGACTATTTTGCCTACAATGATTTAGCCCAGAGCTGTCCAATACGCCTTCTGTGATAATGGAAGAATCCTGTGCCTGTGACATTTAGAACGGAAGCCACTAGCCCCACATGGTCACTGAGCCCAGCTGTGATACCAGGGAGGGTTGTGAAGCCCGAGGAATTAGGCACCTCCTGCAGCCACACTGGCAAAGCTGGACCCACGTGAATCTTCTGTCTCTCCGCCCAGAGCTTTTTCAGCCTGGCTCACCGTCTTATGTTTAGATTTCTTTCAGGTGGGAAACATGAAGAGCCCTTTCAGAAGGGAACACCTGCTTTTGCATCTAATGACTCTGAACATGTGAACAGGAGTAGGTATCACCCTTCTGGCTCTGCAGATAAAAAATGTCATAGACATTCAGTTGCACTAAATAGCAGGCTGATAGGGTTAGGGCTCCAGGCTGAATCAAACACGACATATTGTCCAGCCTCTTACTCTCTGCTAAGGTGCCCAGAAATATCTCAATATTGTGTTCCTTGTGTGTTCTTATTAAATTATTGAACACCTACAATGGGCCAGGTAAAGCAGGTGCTGGAGTAGAGTGCAGAAATGCATTAAACACAGTCAAAGCTTTCAGTGCCGTAGGAGAAGGCAGATAATTAACCGTTTCACTGTAGCTCAGCAGTGGCCAGAGAGTTTTGCTTGTTTCTTGATGTACTGCATCGTGGGCTCTAGAGGTCAGAGCACCTGGGCTCAAATTCAGAGCTTTACTCACTGCCTGTGTGATCTCAGGCAAATGACTGAAACTGTTTTAGCCTCATCTTCAAGATAGGGGTAATAGTAACATGATTTTCCTACTGCTGTGGTTGCTATGGTTACATAAAACTCATTGAAAACATTTGGCAGCATCTGGTTCATAGTAAATGCACATTAAGTGTTGCTGTTCACCAGCACTGCTATTATCAGGGCCAATATTATCATTAGGAAGGAAAACGAGCCCTGTGAATTGTAACTGTCTTCATTTTGCAGACAAGGGAGCTGAGGCTCAGAGCAACTAAGCAGCCAAAGGAACAGGACAGGACCAAACTTTGAGGCAGGAGAGTGAGCTGCTCTTGGGAGAGGGAACTCATCTCTTCCACAGCCCCAGGCTCCACACCCGTTCTGAGCCAGGGATTCAGGGACCCTGAGCCTCAGGCTTTGTGCAGGAAAATGCAGGACTGACCAGGAGCTAGTTTTAGGACCACTAACTTTGCAATGTTCTAGTGTCATTTAAGAAGTTTTCTGAACTACAGTCTCTTGTCCTGGAGTCATGCACATTCGAGATCAACTTCAGCTTTAAAGAAAAAAAAAACACTCCCCACCCTGGCATGTGTTTTATGTTAGATTCTGGGGCAGGCGGATGTGCTACGGAGTTAATGCTCCTACCCATCACCCATCAGTCTATCCATCCATCTGTCACTGCATCTATCCATTTGTCCCCCATCCTTCCATCAGTCCACCTGTCTAGCCATCTACATTACAAGGATTTATAAGCACCTGCTCTGTGCTAACACTGTCCTGAGAGTGTTCTTCTCTGAGTGTTATTTTCCCTATCAAACTGCATAGTCATCCCTTAGCATTTGATAGGGGAGATGCATCCCAGGACCTCCTCAGGTACCAAAATCCTCAGATGCCCAAGACCCTCATATAACATGGCATTGCATTTGCATATATCCTACACCACCTTTCAGGATGCTTTAATCTCTAAATCACTTATCATATCCAGTATGATGTAAATACTATGTGAGTGGTGTAATCAAGACATATGGTGGATGCTTAAATTTTTATTAAAAATTCATGACATTAAAAAGTGCATTGCTAATAATCCCTCTCAAAATATTCCCTCTCACTTCAAATACACTTACATCATTGCTTTTGCCACTTTCTGAGGTAGTTCTGGAAGTCCTCTTTCCTGAGCATCTTTAGTTTCACTGTTGTGGCTGCCTTGAGTACCCGAACCAAGTCAAACATTGCCATTCACAGCTATTGGGACTTTGGCGGAGAGCAAGAGGATGCGCAGTGCCAGGTGCTGTGAATGAGGTGGATGGGGGCACAGCCTGTTTTTATCAGTCTGCCATGGTCTCCGATGGCACTCTGTACAGCAGTCACCATATTTTTAAAACCTCACACCTTGTGAAGACCCGCATGAAAGAGGTCTTCCAGAACTGCTTCGGAAAGTGCCAAGAACAATGGGACGAGTACGCTTGAAGGGAGGAGTATGGTGGGGAGGGCGTTAATAGCAACAGATCTTTTCCTGTTAAACATTCGTTGTCTGTTTTACTCATACCTCAGAAATACTAGTTATACCGTTTAGATTAGGGAAGGATGACAAGAAAAAAATCTGTAGGGTACAGACACACATTTTCCACTCCTGCTGAATTCATGGATGTGTGAGGACAAAAAGGACCCCGTGCTCTCAGTTCCTGATGGGAAGTGGAGGTGAGGGAGTGGTGAGAGGAGTCAGAAGCTTGGTTACTTCTGTCAGGTGCTTCCCACCGCTCAGGGCAGCACCAGCAGGGCAGAGATGCTGGGCTGGTCAGTCGGGGAGACCCAAATGCACCCAGCGAGATAGGATGCAGTGTACTCTGTGCTACGGCAGATCCCTGTAGACAGCTAAGCCCTTTGCACAACTCCAGTCTCTAAGCATCGTGTCTGGCACACACTAAAGACCCAGTTTACTTTTGTTGTGTTTTGTCTGGGTGCTGGGACGAGGGCCCAGGGCCTTGTGCACGGCACTCTAGCCGAAGCTGCAGTGCTTGGCTTTCCTTAAGTTTTGTTTTACAAAAAAGGCCTCGGGGCAGGCAATAGTCTCTAAAGGAGGCCGGGAGGAGTCACCGAGGGGCCTGGGAACCAGGAGTTTTCAGGAAAGTGGCTGCCTTTGGAAGGGTGGAGAGGGCTCTGCTCGGGTGAAAGGCTACGCGCGCGCGGAGCAGAGTGTGCAGGCCCCGCTCCCAGTTCCCTGCGCAGGAAGTGAACGCCCGCCAGGTCCGGGTGGGTGTCCCGGGGCGCCGGGGCCTGGCCGTTCGGCCGTCCAATCGGAGCGCGACCGGAGGCCGAGGCTGAGCGATATTTAAATTACCGTGCGGGCGCGGACGGGTCACCTGGCCACGCGCTCCGCTCTGCCGCTGGGGTGAGTACGCTTAAGGGTCACCCCCAGGCCGGCGGCCCCATCTCTAGATCTTAGTCCTGGACAGAGCAGGCCGCAACAGGTCCTCGGCGGCTGCCTGGGTTCCCGGGTTCGGCCGGCCTCCCGCGGTGTCCCGGGCTCCTGCAGCCCCGCGTCTGTTCCAGTCTGGCAGGCGGCGGCGGGGCGGGCTCTCGGGAAGCCGACCCGGGGTCTCTGGAGCCGCTTTTTAAATAATCCAGGCGATCGGGGTCCAGTAAGGAGAGGTGAGGGCGGCGGCCGTGGTGAGAGCCGGGGAGCGGTGGGAAGCTGCGTCCTCGCGCTGGAGCCGGGGAGGCGTCCGCGGATCGGGCTGGGGCCGTGCGCGCTGCGTTCCAGATGCTAAGGACAGGCAGCGGGGCCGCCGGAGTTCGCTCTGCGCCCTTCCGTGACCCCGCAGCAGGTGGCCTGAGCCCCGACTGCGTCCCCGGGGCTGTGGGGAGCGGGCGGTGGCCCTGTTGCCCGGCTAACGGGAGATCGGGGCAATCGTGTAGGGCGCGCAAACTTTTCCAGCTGCTTGGTGTCCCGCGCCACAGCTTCTGGGCCAGACTTCCACGCTTCGGAGCGGGGCCGCGGCTGGGTCTCGCCGAATTCTGGGGTGCGAGCTGCAGCGACCGAGGGGTGGTTCTCCCGTTCTGGGGGGCGGCGCCCCGGATGGTTGTGTCGGAGCGGCGTGCTGGGCGCCAAGCGCCCGGGGCTGAGTACGCATAGAGCCAACCTTGGGGTTTGCTAAGCCGAGCGCGCGGTGCCCTGACCTAGCAGGAGCGGGGGTCTGGGGGGCGAAGGGAAAGTCCCCTTGGCGGCGGGCGAGTGCACGCTCCCCTGCCTGGGAGGATCCCCGCTCCCCCAGCCCGGAGATCCGCACCTTAGCCAGGATGGAGAGCCCGGTTTCCCCAGGCGTCCTGGACAAGGAAGCGCCGACCCGACAACAAAGGGGAACGTGGGCAGAATAGAGCCTCGCGACAACAACCTTCCCGAAAGAGTTGGGGCTTGGGTCAGTTTTTCCTAGAGCGGGTCCGAGTGGAGAGGAGGGGAGCAGATTGCCAGGTCTCCAACTCTCTGTGGCCGGAATGCCCCACTTGTTACCCTACCCGGGCCGCGGAGGCTAAGTGGCCAAGGTGCTCCAGCGACTCCCTCCCCCAGGCGGCGGAGTCCCGCGGCAGCCGGCTTCCCGCGCCAGCCCGCCTGCCAGTTCTTTTGTGTCCCGCAGCTTGGGACAGGCTCCAGCCCAGGAGGGAGGCGGGCAGGAGAGGCCCGGCCTGGCGCTGGATTGCGGGGAAAGGCGGGTAAGCAGGCGCCCCGAGTTTCCTGCTGTTGTCCTAGGAACCCGAGGGTGTGATCAGCCTCCCCGCTGGCTCCTCTGGCTGGAGAAAGGTTCACAGGGTTTCAGTGCAAGGCTGTCTGTCTTCCTACCTTCGTCTAGCAAGAGCATGGTTGGGGTCCTTGAAGGTCCCCTCCACCGTGTCACTCACCAGGGACTCTGTGGCGATGCGTTGGGTTGAACTTTGTGATTTTTTTCTCCGTAGAAGTTTTGAATATTGGCAAAGAAATAACTTCGTGATGCTGTTAATTTTCTTTTCTTTTTCTCACACTTTTTGTGAATTTACCCATTCAGTCCTCACAGAGCTGCCTTCTCTGTCAGGATGAGTGAGCTGTGGGGCATGGTAGAGTGGTGGACTGCCAAGCCCCTCAGTCACTGGTGGCTTCCTAACCAGCCAGCCCTATGCGGAACCCTCGTTTTTCCAATGGTTATCATGGTTTGTGTCTGGATGTCCCTGCAAAGCCTCATGCAGTCATGACGGTGGGCTTTTAGAGTTTGTGACTGATTCATGGTCCAATGCTGGAATTATGGGTGTGAGTACTACACCCACCCTCAGGTGGGTAGCCTACATACACTCTAAGGGACAGAAAGAGTCTTCTATTGTGGTTCTTTCTTTTTGCTCTTGTTGCTTTTGCTGCTCTTTGCCACCCTGAACTGTTGCCCCTCTGCCACACCACTTTGCCTTGGAGCCAGCCAAGTATGGGCTGAAACCTCCACAAACTGTGAGCTAAATAAACCTTTCCTTCTTTGATTTTAGGCATTAGGTGTTTTGTCTCAGCAAGGAAAGAAAAGTAACTAACACAGTAATCAAATCAGAGATTGCAAAATAGGAGAAGCTGTCATTGTCACAGAGTTCGTAAGACCCACTGGAGACCCTGCCCAGTCTCAAACCTTGGGCTGTAGTCTACTTAGCAGTTCCCCTCAGCTTAGTTTTGTTTTCCTTAATGTGCCATATTTTTATTAAGAATTTCCTTATGATATCCATGTTGGAGTATTTCTTTGTGTTCTAGCATAGTGAAGTAAACTAGTACAATAAAGATGGATTGAAAATAACAAAACCTTAAACCAGGTATTGTGTTGTTGCTATTGTTTAAAGTATGAAGGAAATGAGTTTCTAAGGGGAGAAGCATGACCTGTGGGACTTAAGGGTCAAAATGCTTTGTTAGAAACTGTGCAAGGGGAATCTGGGTCATTGCAGCACTTCCTAGAAGGATGGGTACTGAGTGGCTTCTGGAAATGGCAGGAAGCCTGGAAGGAACCTGGGACATGGGAGAGAGCTGCCTGACTGGCATGCAAATGTGACCACAAGCATAAAAGCTGGCTGTGGCTGCTGGTGTTGCCCATCATCGCCAGAGTGGCTCAAAAACTGCATCAGTGGGTGCTTCAGGTGCAGGTGCAAGAGAAAGCATCTGATTGGCTGAGCTTGGCTACCCCCCCAGGACTTACCTGGGCACCTTGCTGGCCTCACAATGAGGGGCAGGGCTGCCCCATGTTGGACTTACAAAAGTGGGCTCAGAAGTTAGGCAGCCCATCCTTCCCCAGAAGGACACTGGGATCCCTCCAGGGATCCTTTTGAAAAGGAAACATGTTGAGAAGTTCCATCTAAAGAAGAAAACCAGATGAAGTGGCTCAGTCACCCTGCTTTTAAACCAGTGTTTGCTGAAATGCGGTTCTCAGAGATCCAGGCTCAGAATCACGTGAGGTATCTGTTTAAAACTGACACCTTGGTCTCCTTTCTCCCCTTGAATTCAATTCAGTGCAGTGGGAGTGAAAACCAGAAATCTGCACCTTAAAAAGCAGGAAAAACAGTAAGATGGGCATATTGTTTAGGACCTGTTTAAAGCATTTGCCGCTGAGAGAGCAGTTTCCAAAGTTTTCGAAGGCGTCACTGCACGTTGGTAAACCAGTTGTTTTCCATGGGTGCCTCCAGACAGCAAGTTGTCTGCTGCCTGGGTCGGAGGGGACAGTTACATCAGCCCTATAGGCAAGACAGACCCCATCCTTCCAGAGGCTGTGAGACAGCTGACAGGCAAAATGCTTGGTATCCTTTTGAGATAAAATGACTGTTTTTGTCACCCTCTCACCTTATTTTATTTCAACACTTCTCTATGTATGTCAGACCTTGCGGCTACACAGGTGAAAAAGTTAGAGTCACCACATAGCTGCTGACACAAATCAGGGCAAAGCAACATGGTAAGGGCCTTTTAGGAGATTTTTATCTCACACCCATTACCTTACTGTTCTAGGAAGCTTGAATGAAGTGTCCTTAGAAAGAGACATGAGTTGGCCAGGTGAGTTTTCCATCATAAGTGGCATTTCTCAAATTTCAGCTGTCTTCCAAATTAATCACCAGGGAAACTTGCAGTTCAAACTGCAGATTAAGGACCCCATTTCGGAAATTAGTTGTGGTCACCTGTATTTCAAGCAAACACTTCATTTTATGCCGACATAAATGTAAATGCTGGTCTTGAGAATTTCCTGGATTTAGTGTTGGGAGCTCCCTCAGCTGCTCTCAGTGGGTCTGATGGTTAAGGTGGCCTGTCAACTTGACTAGCTTTGGAATCCACCTAGGGGGTTTAGTGGAGCATATTTCTGGGTGTGTCCCAGAGGCCTGATCTCAGCATCTTTAGCTGGTCCCTCACCCCTTACATTCCGGCATTGTTTCCTGACTGCTTTCTGAACACCATGATCTAAACATCTTTGCTCCATAATGCTCTTCCACCATGATATTTTTGCCTTGGAACCAGTCAGCCATGGACTGAATCTCCTGAAACTGTGAGCCAAATTAAATCTCTCCTCCTTTAAGTTGTGAGCATCAGATACTGTGTCCAAGCAATAGGAAAGGCTAACTATACAGGGCTTTACTATGTGAGTACCCAGACAGACCTTCTTTTGGCACAGCCATGAAAACCAAAATGCAAAACTCTTCCACTTTGAGTTGACTTTTCTCAGTTGTCTGCTGTTTCTTAATTGGTGAGATTTTAATAGTTGTCTTGAAATTTACTTTAAAATGTAAGAGACACCTATACATTAGGGGAGAATATAAAGGAATCTGGGCTCAGAACTCCAGTTGCCTTCCAAGGCATTGGGTGGTGCCCTGCTTGGTGCGGTGGTAAATGGGAGTGTCCAGTTCATCTGGGACTTTCCATCTGCATTTTCACCAAGGGAGTGTGTAGGTTTATTCATAGCTCTCCTGGGATGATTCTGTCCCTGTCTGTGGCTTGGGGCATTACCGGGAAGTCAGCCTTTCTCCACTGAGCCTTTAATCCTTGCAGCTGCTGTGGTAGAGGCTTAACTCCCCACCTGCCCTTCAGCAGACAGCTAGCTAAGGTGTGAATCTGGCATGTGTGCATGTGGGACATTCAAACAGAGCCCACTGGGAACTGTCACCAAGGCTGTGGTGCACACTGGGGCCATGATGTGATACCGATCCTAAAGCGTGTGGTGAACGAGGTCGGTCCTGCAAGTCACTTAGAGATCTGAGCAGCCCATGCTTTTGCTAAAGGGGGACTTGAGGTCATTCTGTTGGTGGCTGTCTGCAGAGGTGACTAGGGGGTGATAGGATCTTAGAGGACAAATTAAGAGCTGGGGTGCAGCTCAGGGATAGAGCATATGTGTAACATGTGAGAGGCCCTGGGTTCCATCACCAGTATCACACACACAGTAAGTAAAAGACTAGGCACTAAGGGGATTAGATATGAATAATATCTTTACTCAAATAACTTACCACATTAAATTTCTTACTTGGAGCTTTCGTTGACTTGGAATCTAGGTACAGATCCTCTGGCCCCTTGTAAAATGTCACTTGACCCTAAACTCCCTGCTCACAGTGTGTGTTTTAGGGGCACTTTTTCCATATTTTGAAAGCTAGGTATGTGTGTAGCTTAGGAAATGCACCAGTGTGTTCCAGAACACCAGAGCTGAGAAAGAAGAGCCTGCCCCTGTGATCTTCGGGGTTCCGTGCCAGTTCACTCACAATCATAAAATGGCACAGGAAATCCATTGTTTTGGTTTATTTATGTCTTGCATTCAGCAGGTTGCTTACCTGCTGAGTGCAGATGCTGACTATGTGCCCTGCCATCTGTCAGATGCCAGGGATAGAAAGACAAGCAGACAAGGTCTACCTTCGAGCCATGTACTCTGTCCTCTTTCTTCATGTTGGAGTGGCAGCTGTTGTTAGGATTCCTGTCTTGATCCCTCTCCCGGGGTGGGTGGTGGTGGTGATGATTTGGGGTAAACACTTCCATCAGGGTGATTTGGTGACTCTTAGACAGATTTAGTGTTACGTGGCTTAAACACTTTGGCCCCTGACCTTGACGCCCTTCTGGTTTGAGTTCAGGGTGTTTGATGTGAGGTTAGCAAGCAAAGAAGTAGAATATAGGTAGAGCAAGAGGTCTCCAGATTGGGGAGAACAACAGAAACTTGGAGAAAAAATAAGCATGTGGTTGGTCCATTGTTAGGGGCCCCTGGAACTCTGCCTGGGACCTGAATGGGTAACCCTGTAGGGACAATGTCTTGGGATCATGCTTTGGGTTTGTATTCTAAGTACGAACTCCTGGGGTTAAATTCTGGCTCCTCCAATGGTCATCCGTGACTTTGGGCAATGGTCATCTGTGACTTTGAGCAAAATTGTGCATCAGATCATTGATCTGTAAGTGGAGTAATGCCTCAGAAACGTGACAGTTTCTGGGACACAGTACCTGCTCTGTAAACATTCATTTCCAGGACTGCGAGGCCCTCTGTCGCTGGCTGGTGTTTGTCAAATTCCCACAGAGGTCTGGGTCTGAGTCTTATCTCCCCATATCGGACTTTCTCTGCATTGGCCTTGCAAGCTGGTCCCTCCCCTGCAGGCTGTGCATATCCACACCCGGATTAGTCAGGAGGGCTTCCTCTAAAGCTATGCCCTCTTCCAGGCAGCTCCAGGTACAGGCAGGACACTTGTCTGAGTGACTCCTCTGTCCCATCTCTCCCTGCTAGGTACGGTCCCTGGAGTGAATGAACGCTGTGGAGAACGCTCTTCTACATCTCTTGCAGAAAGCCAGCCCACCTAGGAGGGACCGAACACTGCAGATCCCGGCCTAGGGGGTCTGTTCTGAACAGGAAGGTGATCGTGTTCCCTGAGGCTTCCACAAGCTACCTCATGCTTCAGAGATCGCGCTAGCCATGGCCCTCACACTCAGAGTTTTGCTGCTGCTGCTGCTGCTGCTGCTGGCGCTGGGCAGGAACATGGTCTCGGGAGGGCAGCCTGCACCCACAGACAGCCCCGAGAATCTGCGTTATGAACTGCCTCCAGTGACCTACGAAACCTCAGACTCCCACGCAGCAGGGCCCATCGCTGTTCTCTTCCAAATGGTGCACGTCTTTGTCCACATGGTCCAGCCCCACAAGTTCCCCGAAGGTATGTGTGAACTTCCAGGACAGACGGGACCATCTCCACACACCCACAGGTCATTTCTTAGTGACAGTGCCATCCACATAAGATAGATCTGAGATCTTACGGGATGAGGGTCGAAATGATTGATTTGCACTGGGATGGAGAATATGTACATGTAGGCTGAAGTTAAGAAAACGGGTACCAGGTTCATTCCCAAGGCAGCAATGTGATTCTGAGAAAAGGAATCCAACTGTGTTGCTCTGCTTTAGTCCCTTATCTTTGCTTGATTTGTTTTGGTTAAATCCGTGGATTATTCGAAAGCACATACTGAACAAAGGGTAAAAAGTGCTGTCATGTGAAATGAAGCATTAGTAACTGTCCAGCCCCTCTTGGTCAAGCTGGTGCTTATAAGTTTAACCCCCTCTCTGTCCACTACAAGATGCAGTTTTGACACTGGGTATGGGAGCGGTGACCTGTGCAAATCTATTTACCTGATTAACTGCTTCATTCCTCAGTGTTTGGGTGTGAGGAAGGGAGGGACAGCGGGTGTATGAATTAGACAGTGCAGTGCTGTTATTTATACACAGCTGTTTCCTGCTTTGGCCTTCTTACTCTTCATTTCTTAATCATTAGAACTCAGAAGACCTCTGGGGGCTGTGATCCCAGGAAAGGACTGTGACAAGGACAGTATTCCTTGGGAAGTATCTGCTGCTAGGGTTTGGCAGACTGAATGTTTGATTGGCTTGATATTAGATCTATTGTAAAGTCATCTTTTTAAATTTAAATATTAGTAGTACATGTTTGCAGCTCGTAATAATTGCATTCGTCGTGGGGGCTTGGTGCGTGTGTGTGATTCGTCTTAGTATCTTTTTCATCCCTTACCCCTCCCAGCCCTCCCTGCTCCTTCCAGCTCTCCCTGCTCCTTCCAGCTCTTGGTCCCCTTCCCATTTGAAAAAGATCTACATCCTATTATGTTTTATTTTGCTCTCTATTCCTATAGTATTTTGAGTTTTTCAAAGAGAAACCATACAGTATTTAAGCTTGTGTGTTTGGTTTGTTTCAGTTAAAGCAAATGCGGCCTCAGGGGCACCCATTTACCTATGAATGACTCCAAAGTTTGTCCTTCTTGTGGCAGAGTGGCTTTGCAGTTTCATAACAGCTAAACCTTGCCAATCGCCTACATGCGCCTCACAGGTGAACACCTGGGCTTGTCTTTAAACTACAGAGATCTGGATACATTCATTGATTATGAAATTTACAGCTGTCTTTTTTTTTAATCATTTTCTTTATGCGGTCATTGATTCATAAGAAAAGAGGTAAAGGGGAAGAATGTATTTAGTAAACCTTATTACTTGTACATGTGTTAAGTGGAGTTTAAAGGGTTTCATTTAATTGCATTTTTATTGAATTTTTTATGTCTTTTTATCTTAGACCATTAAAAATACTTGAAATACAGTTATCCACTTTTGTTAGTTTCAGTCAATTCAGAGAAGTCAGTCTGAGCCTTTTGTGTCACTGGCGAGTATCCTCAACTAATAATGTTGTCTGTTGTTCATATTGCTGCACAAAAGACTAAATTCTGAAATCCAGAAGACAAAAAAAAATCACCTGTGTTTATTAACACTGACTACACATTCACTGTTCTGAATAGCTATCTCTTAGTTTGTTTATATAGTTTTATTAATATGAGTATTGTTGAATAAACAATTACTAATTTTTCTAGATTTTGCTGCCCCTTTATTTAGATATGGACAAGCAAAGAATTTAGTTTCTTAGTATGAATTTACAGTGGCTTCTTCAGTAAGGTTGGGAACCTTCGCTCTTGGGTCTTCCCTCTTGAGTTAGTTAATCCCATAATCTCTTTGCATACACTGTTGTACTTTAACCCTTACTTTACAGGGGGAGTATTACAAGTCTTCGTTCGAATGCCGGGAGAGAAGATACGCTTTAGTTTTGTACAAAACTTTATCCTAAAGTCTTGAACTACAGCACTGTCAGTCAGAAGGAAATGTCTGAAGAATTTGAAGCCAAGCCTGATTTGAGGCTTGGATTTGTGCTGTGGCCTTCATCAATACTTACTGCCTCAGAATGAGAAATGCCCAGAAGTTTCAGGAGTGGGGCAGCATTACAGCTTTGGGAGAAAATGATTGACCTGCTAAGGAATATAGTGTAGAACAGACAATATCTAACAAGAAGAAAGTCATTTGGTTTTTTTCCACTCCATTTTTTTTTTATACTCTTTGACCTGTGTTACCAGATATTTTTTAATAGTCTCAAAGTGTTCCCTGGGTGCTTTAGAGTACAAAAAAACATACGGGACAGTCTTGATTTTTTACATCTTGGGCCCATGAATTTTATAGATATCAGATCATGGTTTGATGTCTTCATAAGTGAAGATTCAAAAATCAAACAAAGAGGAAGAAAGAAAATGGGATTCCTGTTCCTTGTTTATTAGTGTTATTCGCTTCATACATTAACCAGAACAGAAGACTGCAGGATGAATATCCCATGAGTTCTGTTTCCATGTAAAGGAGTACAGATGCTTTGAATGCCAAGTGCCAGAGGAGGGTGAGGAGTGGAAGAGACTAGAATCCCCCCTTTTTTGCACATTGAACTGGGAAATCTTTCACTTTTATGTCCTGTGTCCTACCAAAATGGTTTAACTGTGGTTTAGCCAAGTGTATCGGCCAGCTTTCCTTCCCTGGAAACAATACTCGATGCCCATATCTTAAAGGGACGTGAGGTTTAATGTGGCTCTTGACTGAATGTGACTTAAGAGATTCAGTCTGGGTTCTGCTGGCTCCAAGACAGAAGCATCCAGATGGGAGGGTGCAGGAGAGTAGAGATAGTTCACAGCCAGGAAGCAGCGAAGAACGGTGCCTTTGTGAAGGATCAGGGACCGTATAGGGCCAGGGACTGGTTTATTAATGCTAAACCAGTCAGTTATCACATGGAATTTTGCATTCAAAACTCTAGGAGAAGCCCATGTTTTATCTTGAAGGAATCAGAGCAGGAAAGGCCTTGTACAGCAGGGACTTTGGAGACAAAGCTGTACCTCTCAGGCAAAAAAGAATAGATTTGCTCGCACTAGGAACATGGTGACCATGACACATGGGCAAATCCATTTGAGGACATGGAGAGCATGTGTTTTACAAAGGTGGGGCCGGGTTGTGGTGCAGGAGTGGGATGGGGTGCTGGGCTCAGGCTTAGCGAGAAGAGCAGCCTACCTTATCTTGGAAGGACTTGTTGGAATTCTTTGCTCATTCTTTCTAAAGAAAAGCAGAACAACGGGCGGGGTGGAGAAAAGGGCCTTCCAGGGGAAGGAAGTGGGTATTGAAGGACTGGAAGAGTTGATGGTTATGCATATCTGAGTATCCATAGCCCCTTCAGGTTCAGAAAGGGAGGGAGTGAAAGATCTCCCTCTCTCCTTGTTACCCCGGTGGGCACTAATCTCTTAGTGAGGGCCCCACCCTGGTGTCTTATCTGAATCCAATTCTCTCCTGCAGTCTCTACCTCAAATGCCATCATGTTGGAGCTCATGGTTTCGACGCAGGAGCTTGGTGGGGCACAGCCATCAGTCCCTAAATGAAGCTGAGGTGGAATGTACAGGCCGAGGATGTGGAGAACAGGAGAGCAGGTAGCTATTCATGGAGAAGTCCCAGTTTCCTGGGCGCACTTGCTGTGTGCTGGGAGCCAGTTGTAAGGAGAATTGGGCTTTAGGAGCGGACTGGCTGAAAGCCACAGGTGGGACAGGTTACAGTGCTTAGAGGACTCCAGCAGTGGCCCAGAGGAAAGTGCAGATCTTAGGAGAAGGCGGAGTGTGATGGGGAAAGGGATGCATTTCCATTCTCTGTCTGCTGAACTTGATGTAAATCTTGGTTCTTCTTGTTATCTGCTGGGTGACCTTGGCCAAGTTCCCCCACCTCCAGACCCTCTTTTCCCTCTGAGTAGTATGACTGTCATCACATCCCTCTTTGTAGCTTTTGTTCGGGATGCTTACACGAGGTGAGGTAGGTAAAGCCTGTATTTCAAACTGTGCTTCAGAAGCCAGAAAAACCCCCAGTTACTGTGTTAGTTTAGTATTTGAGAGAAAACTGACTAAAAGTGGTGCCAAGATGGTGTAGGGCGCCGACACTGGAAGGGTCCCTAAAATGACCTTGCTGCTGCTCCTGCAGCGCCCCCTACACTGGATGGTTTTGCGGGAAGCGATGTCACCGCTTCCAGGCCCCGAGGGGCCATGTCTCCATGGTAGGAGCCACTGTAGCAGAGTAGGCTCTGGAAGCGGGGCTGGGCGGGCTGCTCATTTACTGGGCTTTGTTTTTCTCCATTTCTTAGCTGCTTCCTGCCTTCCCAGTATCTGCAGTGAGGCCGCTTTGCTGGCTGTGTTAGTCACTGTGTTCTGCTAACAGCTCTGGGAGTTTGGTGGTGGAGCTGGTGGTGCTGTTCTGCTTCCTACACTCTCCTTTGCAGACCAGGAAACTATACGTGTTCACGATATGGGTTAGCAAGCGGCAACTGAAACACCCTGCGTCAGGCCAACGGCCTCTCCTGGAGTCCGTGATTACTTTCATTTCCTTTTATTGTGCTGTGGTGGTTTTAAAGTAACCACTAGCTTGAAAAGCAAACACGTAGGAAAAAAACAGGAAAAAAAGGGAAAAGATTTTTTTGAAAAGACAACTAAAATAATCTTGGGTTAGTATGAGAAAACAGTAATTTTTGTACATTAAGAGTGAGCATTGCAGAAGACTCTCCTGTACAGACGCCTTTTTCTATTTTATGTGATTAGGAGAAATTTGGCCTTATCGAAGTCCCAGATCTGAGCCACTTTAATGAAGCAAGTGAAGGGGAAAAAAGCCCTCATCTGCTGCTTAGTTTGATGAACGTCTCTGAAATTATTTTTTGCACCTTGTTTTGGTATATTTTTAAAGGCAGATTTTAGGAGCGTTGACCTAATTCTAAAAACATTTTTGGCAAATCTGAGTCGCCCCTGGGATCTGGTGCAGGTAGGAGTGGTGCTGGGTAAGAGGTGGAAGTGGGGGAGGGGAGAGAAGCTGGGTTCCTGGAGAGTTTGGGGTGCAGCCCGGAGCATCAGTGAGTGTGAAAGCTCTGACCGCAGCAGCTGATGCACTTATCACCGGGGCCCCAGGTATCCGGGGGTGCTCAGTCAGGGCTGAGCCCCCTCCTCTGCCTTGTGTTGGTCACACTTCTGCCTCCTGTCTCCCTCTGGTGCCCCAGCTGCCCACAGTCCTTGTGGAGGGGACCCAGCTGCCTATACCCTAGATTCCACCCCCCATGCTCCTGGAGGGTGGTGGGGAGTTCTTTCTCTTCTGATCCCAATTCTTAGTTATCAGGTGGAGCCCTGCCCACTCCCTGGGACAGTCACCAACTATGGACCCATCCAGTCACTGTGGTCAGCATGGTGCTGTGTGGGCCTGGCTGCTGTGAGCCATCACTGGCACCTGGCATCAGAGGCGGAGCAGAGAGAGGCAGTTCTCAAGGGGTGACCACGTGGACATCCCAGCACACCTGTTGGCATTGATGCCCACATAGACTGTCTCCAACACTGGTGTGCTTGCTTACCTGATCAGCACAAAGCCTACATTGTCCCCTACAGATCACGTGACTCGTGTTGGCAGTGGGCCTTGCCATAAATAAGATCACAGAGGGAAGAAGCCAGCGTACAGGTTGCTCCACTCCCACACCCTGCCCCCAGCAGCCCAGAGCTGTCCTCTGCATCCTGGGAGCTCTGCTCAGTGCCCACGCACAGGGATTTAGACGGGTCAGCCACCCTGGGCACCAGGTCCTCGTGGCGTCCCAGGTTTTGGAAAGGACACTGTGGCCCACAGGATGGAATCATCTTCCTGGGTCCTGCTGCTGGTCTGGGGCTGAGGCTGCAGCTGGTTTGGTTCCAGGCACACCTGGGTAGAGCCTGTGCTCCTAAGGGCCACTTTTACTTTGCTGATAAGAAAGTGGGACTTACAGGGCCTGAGGCAGTGTCCCAAGGTCACCCAAGGATTATGGCCAAGAGGCTGCGCTGGTTTCACCCAAGGCCCTGGGCTTCTTCCCCAGTGCTACCTGTATAGCCTCTGCACAGGGAGAGGAATTCTGGGGTCCACACTCTGACCAGTGCCTGAGAATGCTGTGGGTGCTCAGATCCTCCCCATGGACTCCAGATTCAGAGGAAAGCTTTTGGGGCCAAGCCAAAAAAACTGGTCCTGCCAACTATGGCCCCATTTCCTTGTCCACTAAGTCCCACTGAAATAGAGCCCTAGACCTGACTTGCCGTAAATAAATAATGGAGCCTAGCCTCAGCCTAGCCCAGAAATGTCTTTCTCCAAAAAACAAAACAAAACAAAAAAACTAGGAACACTTCCTGATTCCCCAGGTGACAGCCTTCTAGATAGAGCTCAAGCACAAGCAGGAAGCTGGAGATTAAAGACAAAAGTAAATAAAGGGGGTGGGCCCAGCAGCTGCAGGAGGAAGCTTCCATGACCCACCAAACTTGGCTGGATCGTTTCCCCGCAGGCTTCAAACCTACCCGCAGAGAAACATATGGGACTGTGCCTGGGGGGCTGTGCCTGGCATTATAGGGGACTGGCCACCGCTAGACCGGGATCTAGGGTCTAGATATGGAAAAGGGCTTATGCTCCAGTGGTGGAAAAGAACTTGCTTCCCACCTGGGCTTGAATTTTGCTCTGATGTTTTCTAACTGTGAAGTTGGGTAGGTTGCTTGACCGCTCTGTACTTCAGTTGCCCACTGTCAGGTGGAAATGCATTATTAATAATAGTAGCTACTTCTTGGGATCACCGTGTTTAAATAAATCATACGTATAAAGCACTTAGAAGATCATTTTGATATAGGAATGACAGGGTCTCACTGTGTAGTGCAGCCTGTCCTTGAACTTGCTTCTGTAGCCCAGGGTGGCCTCTTAACTCTACAGCAGGCGATCCTCTTGCCTCAGCCTACCAAGTTAAGTGCTAGGGTTACACAGGCTTGCAACACAATACCTGGCAGGACACATTGTTAAGAGCAGGAAATTATTACTGGGGGAAAGAAAGCTTCTATCTAAGAGATGTGGAAGGGGTTCCTGGAAAGTGGTTTACCCACAAGCCCATTTCTCAGGGGACACTTTCAAAAATATGGTCAACCAATGGGATCACAGGTATACTTCTTAGGTAGTATTGATCCAGTGAGGAAGTAAGTCTCATAGCAACTGTTTATGGAAAGAACAAAGACTTTTCCTAGAAAGGGTGGGCCAGGGAGGTTTTGTTTCTCCACCCTAGGTAATTGATGCCTATTTAAAATATCAATTGTTGCTGTTCTTTTTCGGGGAGAAGTATGTGGGCGTGGTCATCCCATCTGCCCTCAGAACAAAAGATGGGGTGACCACACCCACACTGCCTCCTTTGTGGGTCTAGTCTGTCTGATTGCCTAGAATATTTCTACCTAATTTAGCTGTCATAATAAATCAATAGACACTAAGTGCTATAGAAATGTTCATCAAATATAATAGAAATGCATTGAATGAAGATTTCTTAAAAGGAGGTCCTTATTACTCCTGGCTCTTGGTAATCATGTGGACAAAAAAAAAAAAAAAAGAAAACATTTCTCTGCTCTTCCTCGTATTGGACTCATAAAGCAGTGTAACATTGTCTCTCCAACTCAGCTCCAAACAAGGCTGATCCTTCCTGGGGGATCATCCTTCAGCCAGTGCCCCTGCCGTATTCTTGGTTCTTTCAGTAACTGCCGCTCAGAGATGCTGAACAGCATGTGGGAGGTGTGCCTGCCCTCGTCCACCTGTTTAGGGGATCTGGTGCCCTGTGAGCTCTGTTTCCTCCTCAAAACCAAAATGACCGTGAAAGGTAAATGTGTTGAATCAGTTCATTAAGGCAGCCATGACAGCAGAAACAAAGACACACAAGAGAGGATTCCCAGAACTGCTTCAGAAACCAGCAAGAACAATGGGGAAGATGGGATAAGTGTATTTGAAGAGTGTGTGTGGGGGGGGGATATATTGAGTGGGTTTAATGGCCGTGCATGATATTTTTAAAAATTTAAATGTTCCCTGTATTTTTCAGCGAACATTTTCACACATGGTACAACAATTGTATCTAAACGGCATCTAGTTATCTGTCCTGCTGGTGGCATTTGGGAGGTTTCTGAGTGTGGCCATTATACCTATGTGCTGCTGTGAAGATGTTTCTGGGTGTCGTTTCGTGACTTCCTGCACATATTTCTGTTGACTGTTTGCCTGGATATGAGTTGCTGCCCTTTTTCATCTGTAGCAATGCTTCTGCTTTTCCCAAATGAATATACCAGCCAAGCCCTGTAACACTCCCATATAGTTCAAATCACTTCTAGATTATTTATAATACAATGTAATGCTACGTATTAGGGAATAATAATAAGAAAGTATGTGTTTAGTACAGATGCAGTTTTTTTCCCCTCCCCAAATATTTTCAGTTTCCCACTTGGTGAAATGCAAGAATGCAGAATGCAGAAGTTTGACTGAACTTATCAGGGTCAGGTTCATATTTGGGACAAAAACCTCCATCGATGCTGTACATTTTCATCAGAAAATGGGTGATGTCTGGGTGTGTCTGTTTCAAGTGCTGGCAGTACTGATGGCCAATGTCCAGCCTCGTTCATTCACAAAATAGGGCTCAATTCTTTTAAAATTGTTTGTTAACAAATATATTGAAACTTTCAAGAAAGACTAGGCTATGTGACATACTTTGTAACTTGAATTTGTCGTGCAACGAATTGTGGGCATCTTTCCATGTCTGTTCTGATTACAGTGCTGTCTAACTTAAAAAGGTTCTTTTAAGCAAAGAACTTAAAACATTCATTCACTAATCTTTTGATGTAGGGCCAAAACTTAAAATTTGTTTGCGTTGTGAGTTAATTGTTTGAAGTTCCAAAATTAGTGTTTCTGATATAAATCACACTCAAAATATATCCTTTATAATTTCTGGTTTCTTTGTTTTGATTTCTTTGAAGCCCAGTAAAAACTAAACCTTTGGACTTCAGAGTTCTAGTTTTCTTAGTTTCGGGTTTTTTTCTTCCCAGACTTTGACAACTCACTCACATGTAGTTTCTTCCAAGTGACTGGCCTTTATGCTTTATAGAACAATACTGATCCCCATTCTGTTCATATTTCTTCAGTGTGTGTAACGTGATTATCATACATCACCACTGCAGTTATTCATAAGGAAAAGAGAAACCTCAGGAGCGAGCCCAGTGTTACGGGTGGACCGGTTTCCTCCCCAAATTCCCGCGTGGAAGCGTGGACCTCAGAGTGCAAGCTTATATGGAAACACGGCCATCGCAGATGCAGTTAGTCAGGGCCGGTAGAGTAGAGAGGTTCTTAATTCAAAGGCCACGTCCCTGTTACAGGAGGAAATTTGGAGGCAGACACGCACCCGGAGAGCAACACTGCGGGGAGACAGGGTTATGTGGCCACAAGCCCAAGGGCACCCAGAAACCCAAGCCATCTGGCCTCGTTGGCATCCCAAAGAGAACGTGGCCCTGATGCCGGCCTTGACCTGGGGCTTCACGGTGCGGCTTGTTTCCCAGTAGCTTCTCCTTGCCCTAGAAATAGACTGCAGGATGAGGGTGAGGACCTGGCCTTTTCGCCTCTACAGTGCTCTTTAAGCGAAACATTGGCTTTGTTTTGTTCAGTCTATTATTTTTGGTAATTCTGCCTTTCTGTTTTTAGAAGCTTATCTTAAACACTTTTTGAGAGAAATGCCTAAATGCTTTGTCTTTAGTCTTATTTAACTCTGTAAAATTCCCCCTGTGAGCAGTTCGGACTTCATCCTGCAGGTCCACCTCCCTTGCGACTTGTGAACTGGAGACACCGGCCTCGTCCAGGCCACACTGGATGAAGAGGAATTTTCTTGGTTGCATATAAAATATATAGTAATGCTTTTAATGTGCATAAGTACAAAACTTCCTTTTAAAAATATTTTTATGAAAATACAGGTGTTTCCAGCCTGTGGTCCACCAGCTAAAATTTCAAGTGGAATTGTGGTGTTCTCATTTTTTTAAAAATCCGTTTACACATTTCAGTTTTGTTTACTCCTAGTGTCAGTTGAGTAAATTTCACCATTTTGAAAGGCAGTGATGAAAACTAAATATGAGTTGTTATAGTCAGTTTCTTTAAAGTCTTCAACTCTGTAAATGGTAAAATCCTCCTGGGCTTTGCCTTGAGCAGTGAGCAATAAACCTCAGTGATTTGTTGTTGTGTTGGTTTTTGAGACAGGATCTCGCTATATAGTCCCAGCTGGCCCCAAACTCATGGCGATTGTCCTGCCTCAGCTTCCTGAGTGCTGGGCTTACAGACACCTGGCTAAACCTCAGTGATTCTTCACTGCCCTCCCCTGTCCCTCCTGGTTCCTGGAACTCCGCACGAGACAAGTTCCTGTAGCTACAGGTGGGGATATCGTTGAAGCAGTTAATTATATTTCAGACCTTGCTTTCTGTGAGCTCACCTGGGAAAAAGAGAAAAACAAAAACAGTAGCGACTTCTTTCTAGTCTTAAACTTTTCCCAAAACAATTAGTTTGAATGATACCAGGTGGCTGCTGCCAGGAACTGTTTAAAAGGTGTGGGCCTCTGGTGCAGGGCTTCGTGTGTTCCCTTCCTGGCCAGGAGGTTGGGGACCTAGCTGGGGCTGAGATACTTCCTGCCTGTTCCTCCCAGGCTCTGAGTTCCCTCCTGGGTCCCTGGGCCTGTCTTTACTTTTTTTTTTTCTTTTGCCTTTCATGAAGGTAAAAACTTCTAAAAATAAAAATATAAATAACAGCCTTAAAAAAAATGAAAATCCTAAAGATCTAGGTGAGTGGGATAGGAAAAAGTAAAGCAGGTAATTTTAAAATTAGAGGAGGAAGGATGAAGAGTGCCCCCTGCAGCAACCCAAATGTGATTAGTGTCCTGGGTCCTCCGTGAGCAGTGTACTGTACACAGTGGGAGACACAAGGCCTGTGCTGACCAATCCTGCAGTCACCTTAGCTGGTTATGTGACATTATTTCTTTAGCATCTATTACCTCACTCAGGAATCTCTAAGTCCCTTGAATAGTGATTTTTAAAATGTTTCTACTTGACTCTGTTTGCTATTTAAATATGAAATGTTTGTGAATTGAGCCAGGGCTGCCTTTGAGCCTGGGTGTAAGTTAGTGGCTTTGTGTCCCAGGGAGGAGGAGGTCGTAGATGGTTTAATACCCTCCTGCAAATTGGCTGACCCAGAAGCTCAGCTTAATGAGATTTGGACAGCAGGCTTCTAGGAGGGCAATGGATTGTGACCCGCTGCTTGTAATGTGCCCAATCTCCAGTGGTGTAAGTGATAGAATACTTGGGTGTGGATGCCCGCCTCGAAAGAAATTGAATTTCCTTAAAGCACCATTCCAGGTTAACTTAGGCATGGAAGTTAAGCTGGGCAGAAGTGTGTATCAGCTTGAAATTCAAATAAATAGCTCACTGACTTCAACAACGAGGGCTTCCCAGCTATGCATTGCAGCAAGACTGCTCGAGCCAGTCTTCCTGAAGACCAGTTTGCTCACAGGGAGTGGAAAGTTCTCTGGGGACAGTGTGACTCAGATTTGTCCCCTTTTCTCTGTCAGGACTGCCCTTCTCCAGAAGTCACCTGGACTGTGACTGGGGCCTCCTAGCACGCTCAAAAAATGGGGAAAGGTAAACAGTCTTAGCCTCTGATCCACTGTGAGCCTCCCCCAGCTGCCTCCTGCTCTTCCTGGAGCAGGCCAAGCACTGTGCTGCCCCAGCCCCTTTGCATCTCTCTTTCCTTTGCCTGCAGCTTTCTTTAGCCGGTGGTGGCTTGTTTCTCATTTCCCTGCTGTCTTGACTCAGATTTTATATCTCCTCAGAGGGACCACGTCCCCACCCACCCCTTCATCTTGCAGCCTCTCTCTCTCTTTCTGTCATGTCCTCTGGTGTTACAGTAGGCCACCCTTATTGATGAGTTGATTTCCTGCAGATGTGTGGTCTGAAAATACAATATTAAGTAGAAGAATCCAGACAAACACCACTGATAAGTTTCAGCTCAGGCGCTGTTCTGAGCGGTGTGATGACCTGGCATGCTGTCCCGCTCTGCTCTGCCCTGCCCTTCCCAAGTGTGACTCTCCCTACTGCCCGCCAGTCAGTTGCATAGTGGCCGTCTCTGCTCTCAGCTCTGCTGTTGGGTAGACTGCCGTCGTATAGCAGGATGTGTCTTCAGGGGGCTCTTATTTTATTTAATGGCCTGAAAACACAAGGGTACTGATGCTGCCCATTTTATTACTGTCTTGTTACAGTTGTCCTACCTCGTTGTTAGTTGCTGATCTCTTATTCTGCATATTTAGTGATTAAACTTATCACAGGTATAGGAAAAAAATGCACAAGGATTTATCAAAAGTGTGGTGTGTGTTTAAATTTTTTAAAAAAGACACATTGCCATTAATCTCCCTCAAAATCCTTTCCCTTCCAACGCACTTATCCCTTCATTCTTGCCCCTTTCAGAAGCAGTTCTGGAAGTCTGCTTTCATCAGTGTCTTTTTTCTTTTTGGAGCCGGGGAATCAAACTCACGATCTGGCTCCTGCCAGGCAGGTGCTGTGCTGCTGAGCTACATGCCCAGCCCTCGTCAGTGTCTTTATGAAGTGTGATCAAGAACACACTGACCGCTGCTGCTGAGCGTGTCCAGTGGAAAGGCAGATGCCTAGAAACGTGGCAGTGCGTCCTCCTGGCCCACCTCTTCCTGTGGGTCTGGTACCATGCAACTTCCGGCTTTTCTCCAGAGTCAAAATGACCAGGAAAGGTAAATGATTTTGAATCAATTCAGAACATCAGGACAGACAGGACAGCACTACAGAAGACACTCGTGAGAGGAGACTTTAGAACTATAAGTCTGAAGTGAGACCGAGAAGTCTATGAGAAGGACTAATGGCATGTGCCTTTTACTGCAGTACATTTTTCAAAATGTAAATATTCACCATAGTTTTCTGTCACATCTCATGCCTACATAAAGCTGTTTGTTTGTTTGTTTATTTGTACTTGGAATTCTTTTTCCCTAGTAGGCTTATTAGTCAAAAGGCAGAACCCACCTACAAAGTTTTGGGAGGAGTTTGTTAACCTACCACAGAGTCTGTAATGTACCTCCCTAGCAATGAGTGAGGCATTGAAAAAACTGACTCGTGAAGGACCCAGCATCACGTTATTTTAATGTGTTTCTGGTTCCCAGCGGGACTGGTGGTTTTCCCATTTGTTTCCTCTTGGAGGGGTTTCTCTGTAAAACGTCTTCACCTAGTTTTATAAGCAACTCTAATTCTTTTTAGTTTGATTCTCCTGCAGCAAGCAGCTCCTTGTAGAGAAGAAGGCTTTGCCTTGATTGTTTCCTGTGAATTTCCATGATTAAGCCATTTGCTCTTAGGGACTTTGTCATTGAGGCGGGGAGGAGGGAATCGTCCAGTCAGAAATAATCCTGTAAGTCTTTATGAGGAGAAATGCGAAGTCTGAAGGGAGAGGTCTGCTGCGTTAGGTGCAGCCAGCCAGTGTGAGCCCCTGGGTGAGCCACAGGAAGAGGACAAGCGCGTTGTCGTGGCTCTGGGAGTTTCTGAGCGCCCAGGACAGGAGAGGCCCCAGGTGGGCTCCTGGCGGGCTCTCGTCACACTGACTGATGCGCTTTGTTGACTAAGGAAACCGGTTGCTGATTTTCCCTGTGTTACTCATGGAATCAGATGGTACCTTTAACCATTTCCCTTTTACAAGGAGCGTACGTTCATATGAGATTGACAGAAGCAATAAAAAGGGATGTTTTCACCCACAGATAATCGTTTGCATTTTCTTTCGTTACTGTTGCTTTACGCTGCGTTCCCATTGTGTTCCCATGTTGAGTGCATGCATCAAGGTATGACCTTGAAGAATAGGAATTTCTAGATCACTGCTTTTGAACCATTAGCAGCCTCCGTGTATGCTGATTACCTAGAACTGACTGCACTCCGGGGCTTAATGACTTTTTGTTATAATAAATGGGACTTAAAAAATAGACTCTCCTTTTAATAACCAGCTGGAATTGCATATCCTGGGCTCTCAGGAAATCAGGTTTTGTCTGATGTTGAATTTACCATTGGGATGGCTGGGGTTTTAAGGTTTGATGATGATTTGAGGTTGTGTGTTAGTGCTGGAGAAGCGCTTAATTTATGAAGCCTTTTGGGCTTCATAAAGAAGCAGAGGTGAAAAATCAGACAGAGACGTCAGCACAAAACAAAACTAAACTTTGGAAGAATGTTGTGTTTGTTTTCTTAGAATTTTTTTCCCCCAGGAAATACCCTCGCATAGGAGAAAGTTAACGTCTTAGATCTTATTTATGTATCCGGTTGAGCGCCTAGCATTGTCCTGGGTGCTGCCCCTGCTGTATGCACGGGGTCACGAGTTAAGGGATTTTCTTGGGAGATAGAACATTTCCTTCTATGAGGAACGGACAGTGTCACTGTGCAGGGACAGAATGTATTCACATTGCATAAATAGTCCAGGGAACGTGTGAGTGGGTGGTTCATTAAATGTCGCCAGTGATCAGTGAGTTATAAGTATCTAATGATGAGGGATGTCACCTCAGGATTTCAAGTTTTAACTTTGAAGGAAGGTGAGGGGTTTGGTAGATGAGAGGGCAGTGTCAGCACCCCTCAGAGACCTCCTGAGGAAGGCATGTTCTGGGGACCTGGGGGTCTGGCTCTTTGTGGGGGTATTATTTGAAGGGAACATAATTGTGGCAGCAATCAGTTGTAGTATCTGTTGGACATCTTTTTCTTTTTCTTTTCCTTTTTTTGTCTTTTTGAGACAGTCTCCCTATGCGGTTCAGGCTGGCCTTGAACTTGGAGCAGTCATCCTGCCTCAGCCTCCTGAGTGCTGGGATTACAGAGTGTTGGGATAAAAAGACTTTTCAGATGTTATTTTTTAATGATTAAAATTATTATCTCTGTGTTATAGGTGAGAAAACTGAGGCCCAAGGAAGTTAAATAACTTAGCTAGAGCATACAGCAATAAGAGTCAGATGTAAAATTTGAAATCAGAATCCTGCAGTTTATGGTGAGCATGTAATTCATTATATAAATTGAGACAGTTAAGACCAAGAGCAAGTGCTGGTAATGTTTATGCCAGGACAGTAAGTATCGACCAATACTGTCTGGACCAAGCAAGATGTGTGTTTGCTCACTTTGAACTGCAGAGCTTCTGTTCACTTTGATTTGGATTGTAAGGAAGGGTCGCAATATGAATAGCGTTAAGACGGCTGGTGGAGGCCCTGTGACAGGGGCTGTAGGTTGGTTTTAACTGCCCCATATAAGGGGCCACCTGCCGTTTGTCAGTGCTGTGTAGATCAGAATGGAGCACAAGAGAGCTAAGAGGCCAGAGGACTCGTAGCAGTTTCTTTAGCCTCTCAGAGTGCTGGGAGTGCAGGCGCGCACCCTGCATCTGCCTAGCACGTTCCCTCTGCTCCCCGTACCAGCTGCAGGGTTTCCGTCCCATGGTCGACCAGCAGCCACAGAAGGAGATCTTCCAGAAGTTGGCCTACTTCATGCTGTGGCCTTTGGCTGTTGTGCTCCTTTTCCTTCTGGGCCTTTTGTTTTATGACCTTAAGGAACTTTCCCTAAGAGAGATTCAAAGCTAACAAGAAGACCCCAGGATCAAACTGGATTCTGCGTAGTTTCCCTGGGAGCCACCATGCTCTGATCAATCCCAGTGCTGTGGCCTTCAGCACTGCTGAGAGGAACAGCTGGAAGACTTCGTGGAAATTCTGCTCACTGTGCTAAGGGCTCAGGAGCCTGGTGTCTGAGTGCTTTTCTGGGAGAAAATGATTCTGGGTCCAAAAACATCCTGGGTCTTGATGCCCTGACTCTCGGTCACAATGGCTCTGCTGTTGGCCACACAGCAGGGGAACCTTGGCTGGGGTCTGAGCTCATCCTAATGAGGCCTCATGTGTCCCCTCATCTGAGCCTATACTCACGCCTTTGTCACAGGTCACTCATCCTGTGCTCGACCAAGGGCCTGGCACACAGAGGTGCATCCATTGCCTCATGGAGGAACAGGCAGTTGGAGCCACTAGGAACTTCAGAGCTCATTGTCAGTCAGTGGTTCCCAGTAAGCTGAAAGTGTTCCTGATAGTAGGAATAGGTTGGCACTTATAGATGAGGAAGCCGAGGCCCAGAGTGGTTAAGTTACCTGGCCAAGGCCACACAGCCATTAAATGGGGCTGGAATTCTCTGCTGTCGCCCCATACGTGCTGTGGACAGATGTCTTGGTCATATTCGTCTGGGACTGAAAAGACAGAGGATGGGCTGCAGCTACATTTCCTTTGGGAAAGGCACAGTTCCAAGTGTTTAGCATGGATTATTCATGATGCTTATGACAATCCTGCAGGGTAGGTGCTGGTTCCTTAGAGAGGAAATCAAGCCTGAGAAGTCAGGAAAATGACCCAGGTATGTGTATAATCTATGTCCACAAAGGGCACAAGGTTGGAGCTGGCATTGGAGGGAGTGAGACGAAAGAGAGGAGTTAGACTCAGAAATGAGGCAGAGGACAGGTTATAATTCTTAGAGAATCATAGTTAAAGTGTAGCTAAAAAATTATGTCTTGCCAGGTGTGGTGGTGCACTCCTGTAATCCCAGCACTCTGGAGGCTGAGGCAGGAGGATCTTTCTAAGTTCAAGACCAACCTGGGCTAAAAAGTAAGCCCAAGGCCAGCCTGAACCTCATAGTGAGACCCTGTCTCAAAAAAGACCAAAAAAAAAAAAAATTATCTGTCTTCCATTTATTATATATGGAGTCAGAGCTGCTTATTTAGTAGTATGATGACCAGTAATTGGTAGTTTTATTTTTTTATGACAAATAATGTACTGTATGTTGAAATATTGCAAAAATTGCATCAGATCCCATATTCTACACAAGATAACTAAGATATAACTTACAGGAACAGGTGTTAACTTTGTTGGGAAGAACTATGATTTTCTAATGTTCCTTTTTTTTTTTTTTTTTGTCATTTTGAGACAGCGTCTCGCTATGCAGTTCAGGCTGGCCTTGAGCTCACTTTGTAGCCCAGGCTGGTCTTGAACTCACAATGATCCTTTTGCCTCCGCCTCTCAAGTGCTAGGATTACAGGCGTGAGCCACCACGCCCAATTTGTGTTCCTTTTTTCCTATTGAAATGGCAGGGAGATAGGAGGAGAATATATCAACAAAATTCACTTCTTTAAACATTTAAGAAATTTTTAAATTTAAGTGGACTCAGGTGTTTACAGGAAAAAATAAAAGCCCCACCCCACTCTGCCCCTCATCCTGCTCTGTCCCTGGGAGACTGTTCATGACTGAGTCTTTGTGACAGAACAAAATTGGGTTTAGCTGATTCACGTTCTCACCGTTGTGTCATGATCTCTTGTGGTTTTCAGTACAGATCAAAAATGTGTTTCAAACCACATTCCTTTCCAAGATCTGAGTAGCTTTTCCCGACAGAGAACACAGACCGAAAGTGCTGTAAGTGGGATTATGCTCCCAGGAATGTTTTAGGGGAGCAATACACATGGCACCCACAAATATGTTGGCTGTGGTCGTTGCTCTGCTCAGATCCATGGGGGGGGGGCTGCGTTATAGGGCTGCAGGGGAGTAGCTTCTCGTAGGGGAGCAGCTCCCCTGCACCCCATCATCCCGGAGGTGTCTTGGCTCCTAATCCTATCCGAAAGGCGTGCTTGGCTCCTGGAGACCTGGCACTGACTCAAGCACTTCGTGACACAGCAGTGATTTGGCTTCTCTCTTCCTTATTGCTTTTGTTACTTGCTGCCCACTATGAACTGTTTCCCTCTGGGAAGCCACCTTCGCCTTGGAACTAGTGATTATGGACTGAAGCTCCTATGAAGTATAAGCTAAATTCACCTTTCCTCCTTTATCTTGCAGGTGTTGAGTATTTTGTCTCAGTGATGAAAGAAAGTAACTTCAGCCATCAACATTTAGGTTAGGGGTGAGCACACTGATTGAACTTAATGTCACAAGGCTTTGGTTTCCATCTCTATGTAGCTCCTAAATAAAGAAAGAGAGTCAATACATAAATAATAATAGCTAAATCCTGGAAGTGGCCATGAACAGATCAATGGATAAAGAAAATGTGGTGTATATAAACAATGAAGTACTACTGAGTCATACAGAAGGGTACATTTGAGCCATTTCTAGGAAAATGGATATACCTTGAGATCACAGTGCTGAGTGAAATAAATGAGACACAGGTGGGTTTGTGTATTTGTGGGATTTTTGCTTTTGTTTTTTGTTTTGTGTGGAAACTGAACCCAGGGAGTGTACCTTTATACCAAGGTATAAAGTTTTGGTTTTACATAGAATCTCACTGAGTTGTCCAGGGTTGGTTAGGGTTAGGGTTTAGGCTTTAGGTTAGCCTCTGCCTCCCAGAGTGCTGGGATTACAGAGGTGTGTGCCACCATGCCCAGCTGTGTGCCTTACGTGAAAACAAACTGTTTCAGCAAGATTCCTGTCCCTTTTTTCTTTTCGTTCATCTGTCAGCTGTCAGAACTGATCACATTTAGCATGCTAAATTCAATGTGGATTTAAAAATGTGTGCCACAAGTTGGCTCCTTAAAATTTTTTTCTTGATAAAAGGTAAAGTGGGTCAAGCTATGCCAATAACTAGAAAATTTCTGAATTTGTTCAAAGTAATGAGATCTTTAACTGTCAAGGGAAGACACATTTTCATTTCAGAATTCTGAATCAGGAAGATTTGAAGCATAAAAGCAACATCTTGCAAGCTCAGACCAATGAGGAAGACAAGGCCAAATTACAGAGGGTTGTCTCTGCTTGTCACCTAAGGGTCCTTCCCCAAGGAGCTCTGGACAAGGTTCTGGAGGCCACATAAGCCGTGTAAATATTTCTATTTTCTCCTGTATCTTGATTTTAATCTGTGTTGTCCTTTAGAAGGAGCAGCCTGGGCCTGATAGGGTATCATAACCTGTAGCCGAGTTAACCTTGGCCCCTATTAGATACACATTTCCCAGAAGACCCGGTTACCTAAGAGCATATTCTTTGCAAGTTTTGACAGGAGAGACATGCTTGAATGTGGTTTGAATTTGTTATGAACATATGTTTTGTTGATTAGGAAAATCTATAGGTAGTAAAACTGTTGAAGGCTCGTAGAAGTATGTCAGGTCCTCAGGGGAGTACTACAGTGCGGGGGTCGGGGCGGGAAACCAAAGCACTGTACATGGTGCATGGGAGGATGAGAGGGTGAGAAGCCATCTGGAAGAACGCTTTGTGCAAGCTTTGCTGCATTTCGTTTGAAAGTGATTTTTATGGGTTTAAATGCCTTTTCACGCATTCTCTTTTATGAGGACCAGAATTCAGACCTTCTTCTTTGGATGGAATTTTTTTTTTCTTTTGTTGCAGTGCTGTGATTTTTTTTTTTTTTTTAAACAGCTTCTCACTAAGTCACTAAGTTGTCCAAACTGGACTCAAACTTATGATCCTCCTACCTCAGCAGGTAACTTTTGAAAACTTAGCTTACATTGGTGCCATTCTCCTGGCTCTGCTGGGTCTGGCTGCGTGTACCCGGTCACATATATTCTCTCCTGAGAAAAATGAGCTTTCGCTCATTCTTTGCTTGGTCAGAGCTGGCAGGATGGACCACAAGTGCAGGAGGCGACTTTGTGTGTTTCCTGTTGCTGATAACATAATGCCACAGGCAGGACAGAGTTAGAGAGAAGTTACTGTGACTCACATTCTAGCCCGAGGATGGGACACTCAGCCACTGTCACCTTCTGTCTGACGGAGCTTGGAACGGGTCAGGCTATCCCATGGTGAGAAACAGAACCCGCATGAGACCTAGCCGATCTGGCCTGCAGAGCAGACCCACTTTCTCGCTTTGTGATTTTTATGTTATTAATATGTGTTTATAGAACACGATGATTATATTCCTCATGTGGCATTGTGCATGTACATAAACATCTTAGTTCTTTTTTTGTCTGTTTCTTCTCCTTTCTCTGCCTCCCCTCCTCTTTTGCAAAAGTTCTATCTACCTCACTGTTTCCTATTATCTGTCTTTTATTTTACTCTGTATTTTGGGTCTCTCATATAAGAGAAACTATGCAATAGTTAAGCTTGTATATCTGACTTATTTCACTTCACATTATGGTCTCAAGGTGTGTCCGTTTCCAATAATGACTAGTTTAGCCATCTTTATGACGCAGTAGTGCTCCATTGTGTGTGAATACCACATTTTCTTTGTCCATTAGTCTGCAGATAGGCACATAGGCCACTTCGAGGCTCAGCTGTTAGGAATTATGCAGATAGAAACATGCATCTGCGTGTATCACTGTGACACAATGCCTTTAACTCTTTGGGGAAGATATCTAAAATGGGAATAGATGGATCAAATAGGATTTCTAGTTTTATTTATTTATTTATTTTTGAGCAATCTCCACCCTGATTTCCATAATGGTGGCACCCATTCACATTCTTACCAACTATATAGAAAAGTTCCTTTTTCCCTGAAGCCTTTCCAGCATTTTTTTGGGCGGGGAGGGTACCAGGGATTGAACTCACAACCTCGTGTTTGCCAAGCAGACACTTACACCACTGAGCTAAAGCCCCGGCCTATTTCCAGCATTTTTTATTATTTGATTACTTGATGGTGGCCATTCTTCCCGGTGTAAGGTGAGATCTCAGTATTGTCTTCATTTGGATTTCTCTAGTGGTCAGAAATGTTGAGCATTTTTAAAGTATTTATTTGTCACTTGGACTTCAGCTGAGAAGTTGTGTCTATTCATTTTAGTTGCCTATTTTTTGAGTGAGTCTTGTATTTGAGGGGGGTGTCTAAGTTTTTTGAGTTCTTTACATATTCTCGATGTTCGTTACCTGTCTGAAGAGTGGCTGGCAAATTTTTTTCCTGTTCTGTGTCTTAACTCTGTCGGTTTGTTCCCTTTCCCATGCAGAAAGCTTTTTAATTCAATATGATCTCATTTGTTGATTCTTGATGTTATTTCTTATGCAGTTTGAATTCTGTTCAGGTCTGTCTACACCTATGTTTAGATTATTTTCTCATTGCTGAGACAAAATACCCAACACTCAAAGTTACAGGAGGAACTTTTTATTGTGGTTCACAGTTTGTAGAGCTTTCAGTACGTAGTCAGCTGAATCCCAGGCAGGGAGGCAAGATGGGCAAAGCAGAGGAGAAACAGACCATGATGTGGCAGGGCAGGCAGAAGGCAGCAAAGCAGCAGAGCAGTGAACAGCAGATGCCTCTGCTTTTTGTGCCTTCCAGGCTACCCTCCTTTTGGGTGATGCCTGGGGAAGACCCAGGGTGGTCTTCCCATCACACACACCCAAAGCTACGCTGGACTAGTTTAGTAATCATGTTCCTGTAATCCCAGCATCACACACTCTAGATCCAGCCACCTCTGAAAAGCCCCACCTACGACTGCATGAGGCATCAGGGTGGCATCTAGACACAAGCTGTAACAACCTATGATTTCAAGAGTATTTTCTATTTTCTCCTCCAGCCCATTAAGTATTTCTGTTTCAATGTTTAGACCTTTGATTCATTTTGATTTTAGTTTAGTACATGGTGAGAGATATGGGCCTAGTCAGTCTTCTGCATGCAGATAACCAGTTTTCCTAGAACCATTTTATTTATTTATTTATTTATATTTTTATGGTACTGGGACGTAAATTCACAACCTGCGCTTGCCAGGCACTGAGCTGTATCCCCGACCCCTAGAACCATTCATTATGTTTTTCCCCTTTTGTCAAAGATCTTATTATAGCTGCATGTACCTGGGGTTGCTTGTCCTAAATTAAACTTGAATATTATTTTATTCTATTTGTAAAACTAATAGTAAAAATATGAGTAAGTTCTTTCTCTTTGATCAGTGGTGATTTCACACACAAAGAGTCAGCTCAAGTCCTTAGCAAGGAGCCATGTGGGGGACCCCTGAACTCTGTGTGTTTAAGGCAGTGGCACTAGAGGCAGAAGAGGAACACGGTGGCCTTTCCACAGAGGGACCCTTAGCTCTGCTTATGCTCACATTTCCAGACAACCACAAAAGCCCAAGAGTGCTGATTTTGAGATCACATCTGCAGAATCTTCCGCGGAGCACTTAAGTTCAGCATAAGTTTGATACATCAGCTGCTCATAATAGGGTTTTAAAGTTCTCTCTTCATTTCAGGGAGAAACATTAGTAGGGTAGAATTTCGTAAGGACCAGCTTGAGCCAGAACCTACAGATTTGTGCAAAGAAGCCAGTTGGAGCAGAAACATCTCAGTCAAAGATGGTGACAGGGGTAAAGGTAGCTTGGACCATACCTAGGGCCCCCAGGATCTTGGAAGGACTGGGGAGAGGTAGGGATCATCAAGCAGGAAGCATGTGCTGGAGCTGAGGAGCCCATGTCACTG
The DNA here is from genome assembly GCA_004027455.1 of Hydrochoerus hydrochaeris. Taxonomy (NCBI): domain Eukaryota; kingdom Metazoa; phylum Chordata; class Mammalia; order Rodentia; family Hydrochaeridae; genus Hydrochoerus; species Hydrochoerus hydrochaeris. Next base: position 217,186 of record PVLA01002041.1, read on the forward strand.
TGGCTGCTCTGTTGTCTGATATGTGTTTATCTCCATGGTCAAGTGTCATGAGGAATGTTGTATAACCAAAGAAGAGACTTCAGCCACTGCCCTTCTTTGGTCTGGGTGTGTATAAGAGAGATAGACAAGGCCCTGAGTTCTAGAGCTGGCTCCTGTAGATTTGGCTCCTGTTCCCTTTAGGCCCCAGCTAGGGGGTCACAGTCAGAGCTGCTGAATCCACAGAACGCAGAGGGGCTGCTAGAGATCTGAGAGAAAGGCCCTTCTGGAGCTGTTGAGACAGAGCCCATGCACCAGGCCCAGGTCAAGCATTCTGTAGAACCATGAGCCTTCTCAGAGACAACTGCTGCTCTTGCTTCCAGTTCCTGCCCACCCTACCTCCTGTTCCATGCATGCACTGCAGTAAAACACACTCAAAGCGTGGCTCCTGCAATGTCCCAAGGCCTTTTTGGAACCATTCTCACTAGCTGACTTTATTCTCATCTCTTATCTGTTATTGCAGGTTATGACAGTGGCTTCAGACCAGCATCCTGCACCCCCAGCCCTCCCAGGGTGGGCAAGTGATGGTGACTATTTGTCCCTGGGCAGCCAGGGCTGGGGTCTGTCTCACTGGCCGATGCTAGATCAGACACCATGGTGGGAGGTTGGGTTGTACCAATGGGGTCAGTCCTGGGTCTCACATCTTGTGGGTCTCCAGTCTCCTACAACTCTTAAAAATTGTTCAGGTTTAAAAAAAAATTGTTCAGGTTTGCAAAGAGGTTTTGTTCATATCTACCCACATTTATCATATTTGAAATTAAAATGGAGAACATTCAAACTTTTATTTTTACTCATTTAAAAGTAATGATAGTAACCCTTTTCTACAAAATACATCATTTTATTAAAAATAACTCTGTTTAAAAGTAAAGAGAAGATGGCATTTGTTGCTTTATTTTTGCTGATCTCTTTAACATCTGGCTTAGTGCAAGTCAGCTGGATTCTCTTAGTGCATCTGAATTCAGTCTGCTGGGTGGGTGATGTGGGGGAAAGTCTGCTGTGGACACCTGGTTTCACAGAGATGTAGGATTGTAAAAAAGGAGTATTGGAGTCATCTCATCAGATAATCATGGGTGTATTTCTTTAACACCACACTACAACTGCCACTACTCATTTTTTGCAGGCTATTTTTTTCCCTTTTATGGCAGTGCTGTGGGTCACACCCAAGGCCTTAGGCAGGCAAGGCAAGTCACTGAGCTCCACCCCCAACCCTTTCAAGGCAATTTTCCACTTGGAAACAGGAATATGAATACATTTTTCCTTCAATGCATTAGAACCCATTGGTCTGCCTCCTGCTTTATATAAGTTGTTTTCCCCAGGGAGGATCTTGCATTAATTTTCCAAAAAATACTGATTTACTGAGCTTTGCCAATCTTCCAAATGTGGACATACCTCGTTTTGCAGTATTGAGATTACCTTAATGTCCCTACAGCTCACATCACACAAGTTGAAATGTTGAAATGCTCTCAGCTTCATGGTGATGGATGTTAAGTTTGTGAAATCCTTATTTTTGCTAGAAGCTCAATGTTTTAATTGGCTCTCAGTGGCTTTCTTAAACTTACAGCCTCAACTTTCTTCCTTTTGAGAAAATGTCTCCCAGATACCCAAGTCTGACTAACCATGCTTTCTTTATCACTCAGTCTTTCTTCAAAGAAAAAAAATGTTGCTCCATGAGAAATGTGGCTGGTGCATCCCACAGCTAAACCCTGGCACAAGTGCACTGTCCTGAGCCAGGGAGCCATTGGACCTGGGCGTGCATGTGAGCATAAACACTCCTTGCATGGTTCCGTTTTCTTGTACAGAACAATTAAAAGATGTGGACTTCCAGGTTAAGGTAGAGTACAAATGATGGTTAACGCTTGACCAGGAATATTCGTAGTGCACTTGACTCTCATTTAATGCGAACATGTGGTAGTAAAGAATATCATGAGTATTAGCCGCTGCCTTGATTCATACTAAGTCACCAGTGGTCGCCTACCACAGCCTCTGCACCCCAGTACGGTGTCAGCACGGTGAAAGGCAGGCAGCATCTTTTCTTTCAACCCCTTGACACCCTAATAGACCCTGGAATCCCCCAAGTTTACTGACCATGCTTGGAGATCTCTGGCTCAGGCTCAGTTCTTACCTTACTCACGTTTCTTGGCCTCAGAAGGTGCATTGGGCCGCTCCCCCACTGAAACTCAGGGTTTCGGTTTAGTTTGGTGCCTGGTCTTGTTTTTGTTTAGTGCATGTTTATAATGCAGCATAGTGATGTTCATCTGGAGGAACTGATACCTGCATATGTGACTCTCATCCAGCACCCCCTCTACTCCCTCTCCCCGCTCTCTCCCCCCGCCTGCTAATCCCCTGTGCCATCTCAAGTCTACCTTGCAGTTTCCTGTCATCTCTCCATCATTTTATTCATTTATCATGATTCAGTTTTCTCATATAAGAAAAAGCCTGTTATATTTAACTTTCTCGAGTCTGATTATTTCGCTTAGCAAGATGGTCTGGAGTTGGGTCCGTTTTTTGGCAAAGGACATGATTTTATCCTTTGTGACTCAAGAATATTCCATTATGTATAAATAACACATTTTCTTTATCTACTCACTTACCCACAGTTATCTAGAAGGTTTCCAAAGCTTAGCCACTGTGAATGGGTACCTTTATACACAAGGATGTGGATGTGTCGGGTCCTGTCGATGTCACTTCGATGTCTTTATTCTTCTGGAATATACCCAGGAGAGATGGAACTGAGTCAAATGGTATTTCTAGTTTTAGTTTTTGAAGGACTTTTCATACTGATTTTTTTTTTAATGACAAGAAAAGTTGAATGGGTACCGCACTGCCAAAGTAATGGTCTCTCACACCACACATGTATGTTATTCTGTAATCTATGTGTGTAAAACCCCTTCATTTAGTAGTAACAACAGGACCCATCTAGTATCAGTGTACTGCTCCACTTATGGTGTTATTTCACTTAATCCTATGTGATCCTTTGAACCCAGGGACCTCACCCCATTTTGCAGACATGGATGCTTGTGGTGGTTAATTATTCACCTAAGATTAGGTATAGAGTGGATCTTGGACTCCTTTCTACCTCTTCATGGGATTAGAGTCCCAGATCAGAACATACTACAAACATGAGTATATAACTATCTTAATAAACAGATGATTGTTGATCTTAAAAATAAAAATCAGTAGTCAAACAATTCGGCCAGTGATATCATAACAGAAGTCTCATGCGTGGGCAGACTGAACCCAGGCTGAGTGGCTGCAGGGCTGGGTAAGGGTGTGGGTGGCAGCCCCTCAGGAACTGTGGAGGAAATGGTCCAGTTCCCAGGGTTGCTACCAGGTGGAAAGGCTAAGTTCTTGCTGCAAAATCTTTAAACATCTGCTCAGGTCTCCTCCACTGGGTATTGAAGGAAGCTGTTTTCCAGAAAGCCCTACTGGGAGTGGCTTCCATCATGTACCTTTGAACTTTCTAGTTTTACAGAAGGGTGCACCATGCTGCCCCCACCCCAGGCAGGGGCGCACTTTCCCCGGGTGGACACAGCCAGAGCCTTGCCCAGTGTGGGGCAGGAGCCAGGCAGAGGAAGGAGCCCACCCGGGTGGACACAGCCAGAGCCTTGCCCAGTGTGGGGCAGGAGCCAGGCACAGGAAGGAGCCTGGACTGCCCCTCACTGCCTGCACCTAGGTTGACTCAGCATTCCTGGGTGCTGGCTCAGAGTAAGAGATAACTTTTAACTCCTCTTTGTCCAGACCTGTGTCAGAATTTGAAAATGCCCCAAATGAACGTGTATGGAAAAATCCAAGTTTGCCTATCAATTCTGGGTTTTCATATACTGCTTAGGGGAGAGGGATTTCCCATGTGGAGATTTTTTTTTGTTGTTGGTTTTTGCAGTACTAGGGGGTTGGATTTAAGGGCCTCTGCACTGAGCTGCACCCCCAGCACCACCCCCTCTGTTTCCTTCAATTTTTTTTTGGTGTTTTTGGGACAAGGTCTCACTATGTAGTACAGGCTGCCCTCAAACACTCAGCAATCCTCCTGCCTCAGCCTCCCAAGTGCTGGGATTGCAGGCATGCGCCACCACACCGGGCTTTGAAACGAGTCTGGCTAAGTCACGAAGCACGTTGCCTGAGCTGAGCTCCAACTTGTGATTTTTCTTGCTTCAGACTCCAACAGTACTGAGGTCACAGGTGTTAAAAATTCTTGAATCAGGTTAATTTCAAGATTCATTCATAAAAGTCATGTAAATGTGGACTGAACACATAAATTGTATTTGTGATTCTGAGTAAGATTAGCAATTTTAACATATAGTCATGTTTTAATGGTTATTAATGAGCTGCCTGTGGTTTGCTGGTAAATATTGAAGTGTTTCATGAGAAACTGTGAACTCTTTAGAATGGGCACACTCACAAAAATTGAAAATATTTGTTCTTCTTTGCTTTCAGCCAGAGGCTCATTAATCTAGTTATTTACCTATATATAAGAAATAGAAATACAATTATAAGAATACTGTATATGTACAGTAATTTGTAAGCACATAGCTGCCTCTTTTTCTAAATCTGCATTTTATATTTTTACTGAAAGAATAATTTTGCTGTTTTGCTCTCCCCCCAGAGATTGTCAGAAAAATCATACAGAAGAAGTTTGAGCCCTCAGCTGATTTCAACAAGGTAATTTTTTTGTTATTAAAAGTCATGAGGAGAAGAAAAATTTTGACTGAGTTGAAAATAAGCCTCTTAAGCAATGATTACTTAATCTGTAACTTTAATAACAGACTTTTCCAATTAAGGATTTTTGTGGAGTATTGAAAAGCTTCATAGATTCCATTCAAAGGCTTTCAAAAGGAGCACTGAAGAAAATCTTATATGTTACTCAAATCAAAGAAATATTCCCTTCCTTTCGTAGCTAAGGGGCGAGAAGTCCTAAGGTCAGAAGTCCCTGGAAACTGTGCGTTGTCTTGGAGGACGCCATGCTGAGCAGCGTCTTCTGAGGCTGCTGTGTGTGCTCTTGGCTCTGGTCATAAGGGAGCTGGAGACAGGAAGGTGGCCCTTGCTCTGTGACAGGGACAGGACCTGAGGGTTCAAAGACAGGAACGAGGGAGGAAGCAGATCTATCAGTGACACACTGAGGAACATAGAGAAAAGTATCTCATTCTAACTGGGGCTCTTCCAGAGGGAAGAGGCTTGGCAGGTAGATCCAGAAAGGATCAGAGGGTCCGGGCAGGTGGGCAGCAGCTGTTTATACCCCAGGCTGGGTACCATGCGAGCAGAGTGTTTTGTGAGAGAGTGAGTAGGCCTGTTGGCACGGCACGGTATGGTTGGTTTGTCCAGAGCCTCTCCAGGAGCCCAGTGTGCCTCTGCCTAAGGCGCCAGGCGCTGCCCATCCAGTCTGTTCACCTCCATTCCTGACTGGAAGAATGTCCTTTCAGTGTTGATGTGGTGCCCGTGTAGGCTGCCCTGGGAACACAGCCAAATAACTGTTGCACTGAATGCGGAATAAGAAAAACAGTTTTGTCTCCTTGTCACGGTCTTGCTTCTCAGGACACTGTTCTTTCCTCGTGTGACGGTTGTTGTCTGGGGAGCAGTAGGCAGAGGTATAGGTGGACATTCTCCGCTGGCCAGCACAGCCAGTCCAAAGGCCAGTGCTTCTGATGAGGGCAGTTAACTTTTGCCCAGTGGATAGTGACCTCAGGCACCGTAGTTAGACACTGCATTTGCAAATGGCCTCATGGTATTCTTAATTTGCAACAAAATGATAGTCAAGAGAAAAGTGAATGTAGAAGCCAAAGAGGAAATCCATTGACATCCAGCAGCAGGGGAGACTGAGGGCAGGTGACAAGAGCTTGCATCCTTCCCCAGGACTGTGGATGGCATTTTCATCCTTTCTCTGTTTCTGGCTTCATTTGTATCCTCCAGATAACCGCTCATGTTGGTCTGTATCACTAGGTGGAATCAATTGCCTTTACATTAGTCTTTAAAAGTAACTTGCTATTTCCAGCTAATAACCCGTATGCCACCTAGTTCTTCAAGGGAATGAGTGGGAATTGGGAACAGCGCTTTGGCTGGATTCAGGCCCTGAAGGATGACATCTTCACACACATACACCCCCCCCACACACACACACACACCCTGATCACCACCCTGAGTGATCTAAGGAGCCTGGTGAGCATGAGGCGGGGCTCGGCCACCGCTGTCCCAGGCTGGGTTGTTAGCTGGGCAGTCAGTGCCTGTTGTGCCACTAGCTTTGGAGCACACCTGTGCACCTGGGAACCTCTGGGTAAGAAGCACCGGGTGCCAGTGAAGTGGAGAGGGAATGCAGAAGTGACTAGTGTGTATGAGCTGTATCCCACCCCAGCTAGGTATGGAATTGGATCACACTTTCTATAGCTCTCCAAAGAGAAAGGATTTAGTTGGGCAAAAGTAGAGCTTTCCGATGGAATTTAGTCTGAGAAATTCTGGGTGTGATAGGTTGGGTCCCCCTCCAACCCTATCCCTGAGTCAAAGACCGAAGGGCAAGTCCTCTATTGTGATACACTGTCTGGGAAGTGGGAAAGGGAGGGACAGCCTTTTCAGGGGGTTCCCAGTATGCCAGCGGCCCAGGGTGTGATGCCTGCATCATGCAGATGAGCCATGAGAAACCGCCAAGAACTGGCCTCAGCTTAGCTCACAGGAAGGGTGAAAGCCGACGACGTATCTACACACCAGGACCCCAGGGGCACTGGTTAGGGTGCTTGGGAATCGGGGGCAGTGCTCATTCCCAAGTCCTCCCTGTGGATGTGGAGGAAGCCTAGTTAGTCTAAGGCAGCACGAGAGATGGCTAAGGCCTGCGGCCTGGTCAGTGGCACCAGCATCTTCACACTGGCCAGTGTGCCCTGTCAGCACAGTCACACAGGTGAGGTCTGTCCAGGGGGGTGTCCTGGGGTGAAGTCTCCCCGGCTCCCCTTGCACTGGATCTGAATTTGATTAAGTTCTCATCCAGTTCAGCTTACAACCAGAATCATGGAGAGCTTGAAGTTCATGAACCGAGGTACCACTATACTTTGAAGTCCTTTCTTTTCCCTGAATATTTTTTTTTTGGAGACTTTCTCTCTTTTGCTTAATACAGTATATTTTACTAGTTGGTATTTCTGGAGTTCCCATTGGGAGCAATGCACGGTGAAGGGTATACCATGTCACAGCACGGCTTTTCTTCTAAGAACACACATTTGGAGGAGGAGAGGCCAAGCCCAAGACACGTGCATACACGTTACAGGCTGAACTGTGTCCAGAACTCTTAGTTAGAGTCCTCACCTCCAGTAGCTGTGAATGCTACTGTATTTGGACACAGGATTTTAGAAAAGGTTGTGAATGAGGTCAGAGTGGGCCTTAATCCACCGTGACTGTTGTTCTTCTAAGAAGGGGCAGTGAGGACACAGACAGTTACACAGGAGAGACCTTTGAAGGGACAGCAAGGAGGTGACCACTGATAAGCCAAGGAGAAAACCAACTTAGCCCACAACTTGGGGGTGTGGAGGCCACCCAGCCTCTGGTACCTTCCCATGCAGCCTGATTGGGCTGAGACAGTGGGGCCGTGGGAATGCAAGACTCACAGGAGTGTGTGCCATGCATGCAAAATGTCCTTGGTCTCTGGAAAGATTCCACCATGGGCCTGGTGTTCCAACTAGCCTTAAAGGCAAGTAGGGCTGAAAACTTCCCCCTGAAAACCTAGGCTCAAAGCACCAAGCTGCTTACCTGCCTCACACAGCACGGTTCCAAGCCTTTCATCTTCAGTGTGCTGGGCAGAGCTGCCATGGCTTGTCTGCATCTGCAGGTCCTAGGTTAGGGCCTCTCCATTGTTCCTAACCCTCACGAGGTCACGTCTCCAAGGAGGAAGTGCTGCTGCTACAGCAGACGCAAGAAAATCCTGTGCTCAGAGAAGCCTGGGCCCTTCCCTGAGGTCACCTAGGGGCCAAATGATAAACCCAGATGGGTCTAACTCCAAAGCGACTCACACCACCCTAAGTCTCGAATATGAGATTCATTCCAGCCCACTGGGCATCATTATGAAATGAGTAATTCAGAAGAAACAGCTTTCAACTGAGTGTCTTTAGCTGTCTGCAGAGTATCCCAGCCTTGGAGATATAAAATTTACATAGTAAGCCACAAAGAAGTACAGTGAGTAATTACCTCTGGGCAGAAGTGGTTGCCTTCTAAGTTGCCCTCCACTCCACCGTGACTAAACCACTCATTTGCTAAGGATGGAGTGTGTGCATGGCGCTCCACAGAGTGGCTCATTCGGGCATGTTTATCCCTAGCCTGTGATTTCAGAGAACCTGTGCTAGATTCCAGAGTCTGGCTAAGGGAACACTGGGTGGAGGCCAGACCAGGAAGGGACTAACACTTGGCAGTAAAGACCCAAGGAGAAAAGTAAAGACTGGACAGATGAAGCTACAGAGATCCGAGAAATGACTCTAAAAATCCTAGTTTTCTCAAGCAGAAAGCATAGCTGTACCGTTTTCTTAGCCCATGCTGGATTCCAGACATCCTTCCACAAAATGAGCACATGGTAACTCATTTAGTGCTCACAGGGAGACTCCATCTCCACCATAGATTTTGAGCCAGAGGTCACAAGGGCAGCTCACTAATATCCCCCAATTTATTGCCCACTGGGTGACAGGTCATTGGCTGAAGATACAGTAGTGAGCCATGCCTCAGAGTATCTGCGTTCTGGCTCCATGTACAGGAGATGACAACAGAATGTCACCCAGCTCACACAGTCCTGCAGAGAAAATCTTACAGCCTAACCCTGTCAAGTAGTGGCTGCCCGATTAAATAAAAAGTATAGTACGTTGTTCCTACCACCGGAGTGCCAGGGTTGGGGAAGCTCAGGTAGGCTGTACTTACAGTTTCTTGCCATCAATAACCCATAAATATAACTCACACCTCACCTTTTCAGGGAGGCAGCTCACGCACCCCCTCCACCTGCTGCCTTGGTCATTCTCCTGATCTCTGCCAGTAGAGCCATGCATTTCCTTGTCACAGGTGCCTGGATTCATTTCCACAGGGTCATCATTTATCTCCACTCTTCCTCTAGATTTAGCTGGGTTGTTGCTTCCCTTTTATTCTATGTCTCAGTTATTCCTTTTCTCCATGCTTCCTCTGGAGGTGGGTACAAGCTTGAGACTTTTCCCTGCTGCTTTCAGTGCACTTATCAGCTCCAACAGCCATTGGCTACCAGTTCAGTACTTACGCAAGGTCAGGTCATTAGGCAAGGCATCTAGTGACTGTGGGTCCCACCTACCTGTTTGTGAGAGTTCCCTGCTTCCTCCCCATGCAGGGAGAGGTCCCACTGGAGCGCTCACAATCCTTACTGCAGTAGGAAAGTGCATTCTGGAGGCTCCAGAGGCCATGCAGAGATGGCACAGTGCAAGATGGGAGTTATCGCCCATGGTTCATTGGTGCTGAGGGTTGAGGATGAGGGTAACTCACATCGTGTGTGCCATGTAAGAACATTTAAACCAGTCATAAAAACCATAGCAACTCTATCTCTTCAAAAAGCACAATCACATTAATTGAACCAGTTACCTGTAAGGAAAACTCATTGCATCTGCTTTGTTTTTCTCATTTTGCTGTGGGTTGGTGCTTCCCATCACTGCCCTGCCCCTGTCACCAACTGCTGCTCAGGAATCCTTGTTTTGAAGTCGCAGCTGTCACTCCTTTAGTACCTCAGCTCATTGGGTTTGATTGGGCAGCTCTTGTGTGCCAGTCCTGTAGCCCTGTGCTGGGTGCTTTGGAGGGAATGGTGAGGTAGTTGTAGGTCTTGCTGTTCCTGGTGTGATGAGGTACAGGAGATGGTCATGTGGGAGCCCATTAACAAGGTAAGTGTTGTCAAAGTGCAGGGCTCCGTGTGGGAGGCAGAAGGGATGGGCAGTGTCTGGACTTCCTGGAGGAGGCGCCACCTGCACGGGGCCTTGAGTTTTGTTCGGGGTGGGGATTGTGTTCTGGGTGAGGAGGCTGCGTGGAGGAGCCCAAAGTAAGGAGATGACATTTCATAGGGTGACAAAAAACACTTTAGAATAGTCAGGAAGAAGAGGCCATGAAGCCCAGCTCAGGTGACAGAGAACCACGCTGAGACACTGGCATTAAAAATGCTGGGAATCCGTGGGATGCTATGAAGCATGGAACCGACCACTGTTGGATTTCACTGTGGAGGTGACACTGGAAGATGTTGCCCTTGACCGTGGGACCCTAGGCAGCCTCAGCCTCTCTGTTATAACAGATCCCAGGGAAAAAGTATAAAACATTTGCAACTTGCCCTGAAATTCTCCTTCCCATGTCTGACCAGTGTGCTAAGAACCTTTCAAAAATCAAATACAAACTCTAGAACTTGACTCTGCTCCCAACACTGTTTCCTGAACTCACGCTCAAGGGCGGACTCCCTTTCCACGTCAGCCTGTCTGGTGCCTGTGTCCTCGTGTGGGGTGGTAATGCTCTTCACTGTGGTTACTTACTCACTTGAGTTTTTCTGTTTTCTTGGTGCATGCTGCCTCTGCCTCACATAAACTCCTCAACTGCTTTGACTTCCACAGCCAGAAAATGTGGTCTTGGCTCTGAAGGTAAAGCTCATGTCTGCTGTCTGTTCTTTGTCTTCAGCCTGTTAGGGACGTCACCTTTGTCACCTTTTTCTTCCCTGTGTTGGCTTTTTAAGTTACCCATTTCATTTTTATTCCTGTCACCATCTTTAATCCTCTCTTGGCCTTATCTTCAACATAATCTATAAAATGCTCCAAGATCTTGATGTTATCAAAAAGTAGATTTGTATGCAGCCAGACTCCAGGAAGACTTTAGCCTTCAAGCCAACTCTTAAAATGCTGCTTTCTTGTTCCTGAGACCATGTGATGCTTAGAGGTAACATTGGGAAGATCGCATATCTGATATAAAATTTGTACTTAGAGCAACGTGGCCATTTCAATATCCCTGCTCTCCTGGTTTTGGATTCAGTGTCTCCTTGGAGTTTAGAAAGGAGGGGTTAGAATTACTGTTTCTAAATTGTCTAGAATTAGTAATTTGGAATATTTGCCAAGAAGTGATAGGAAAATATGTAGGCCTGTAAGTTTGGAGCGTCTGTCTAGTTAGTCTGCAAAGAAGGGGTAAAATCAGCAGATCGTGGCTCTTGTGGACATGGAAAGGGGCTGGCATACGTGTATGGAGCAAGGATCAGCCACTTTCCCCTCATGTTAGCATTTTAACCTTAATGTCAAAGTGGGTGATATTCAAGCACCATGCACCTGATTTAATGCTTGGGCATTTGCTCACTGATGTCATCCCTGTTTATTAAATGCTCACTGTGAGCTGGGCACTTGACTAAGTCGTCTTCAACTTAGATCTTTAGTTCTCTGCCCTGTCCAGTGTTGATGGGGTCAGTGTTTGACTTGGGGACCAAGACTGCTCGTATCCTGTTTTATTTTGCTCAACCTCACTTTAGCATCCTTTGCTACCCAGCTTGTCCATTAGTTGCCAACTGTCAATCTGTGATTTTCTTTAGTTTTTTTGGAAATGTGAGTAAACAGCATGCAGGGATTGGAACAAGGTCAAGTTCTACTATCCAGTTGCGTTAATTTTCCTTTATCTCAGAATAAAGCCCACAGGGATAAGAAAAGTATGTTTAGGTCCCATGATTACATCTAGAAGTGGTGCTGCCCACTGGAAATGAAGGCCTTGTACGAGCCAGGAGCTGTGTAATCCATTGCTTTGTCTGGCTCATGCCACAGCATGAGAAGTGTCTTTTCTTGTTTGTACTGTGCCTAGTACTCAGTTAGGCAGGCTCACTAACCATACATCATCTTGAGTTTTCACAATGACCTGAGAAGATCCAAGCTACTATTGCCAGTGTATAAATGCAAAAAGTAAGTGGTCTGTGTTTTACTGCCAGACTTGGGAAGCCTGAGCCTTTATTCTAAGTTTATAGGCCAGCACGCTCGGGACCCCTTCTGTCTCTCTCTCACTCAGACAGAAGCTTTCTATCTCTCAGTAAATATATTCTACTCTTAAAAAAATAAAAGTTAAATTTAAATACCTCCCAGATCCTTTGGTATCTACGAATTCCTCTGTGATTGAACCAACCCATATTGCTTCAAATCTGTAGTAACTTCTACGTGTGCTATCTTTGTGGTGTAAAGCACCCTCTAAGTAGCTCATTCATTGTACCAGGATTCATGCTCAGATTTATTAAACCATTTGAAAACACAAGCCACCTTTGGGGTTGAAATTTATGCCATTCATTGCTTGATCTTATACCTGGATCTCTTCCTGGAAATTGAAAGGAAGATTGTAATCACTTGGCCCCTATTCTGATAACTCAGTTCTCTGTTCCTCTGTTTCAGGAAGGAGCTTTGAAATGGAAAAATAGGCACACACACCTTGATTCGGCTCGCGAGGGTGACAAGGTTAAAAACGTGAAATGTGTGCGCTGTGCAATGTTCTACTTCCTGCTTCCCGTGACAGGGTGTGCTGTTTCTTCTTTTTCGAACTGCAGGTTGCCTACTATGAAATTGGCGTTGTCATCTGTGCTGTCCTGGGCCTGCTGTTCATCGTCCTGATGCCGGTGGTAGGGTGTTTCTTCTGTCTGTGCCGTTGCTGTAACAAGTGCGGTGGAGAAATGCACCAGCGACAGAAGGAAAGTGGCCCCTTCCGGAGGAAATGCTTTTCAGGCTCCCTCTTGGTGATTAGTGTAATTATAAGGCAAGTAGACACTTGAACAATAGCTGATTCCGATTTAGGGCCACTCTCCTATGTTTTAACTTCAACCCATGAGTTCGAAACAAAAATGACAGTAACAACAAACCAGGAAATGGAGCAGTGCTTGTCCAGGAGGAACGGGAGGCCGTCGCTGTCACCAGAAGTCAGTGTAGTAAGGAAGCTGCCCTGAGCTACCCAGTGAGCCAGCCCTCTGGTTTTTCGCCATTCAGATATCCTGATAGCTCTTGGGCTGCTGAAAGCATTTACCTCCCAAGAGGAGCTGTCTCCTCTGAGCTCTGGAGGCAGACAGCACGCACAAAGACAGAGCTTGTATTCGCTAGTCTGTTCCAAAGAGCTCTTGATGGATGAGTCCAGTTCCTGTATTTGAAAATCTGAGAATACTGTAGAATATAGTGAACTTTCTATAATGTCTGTACTCGCTTTTCTTAAATTTGCTATTCATCTGCTGCCCTTTTGTAAAGTCTAGGATGTAGCTCATAATTTAGGATGTGTTGGCTGTCATTCCTGCTGCTGTCAGAAGTTTTCCATGGACAGATCACAAATATATTGCATTTGGCATGAGGCTGATTTGGTGAGTCCAAATTGATTACCTGACCGAGGAATGTGCATCAAGATGCTGGTCCCTGCTCATGATTTTTGGTTACTGTTCCACACTCCCTCATTTGTTCAACTGATGTTTCCTATGGCCACAGAAAAAAAACCAGGCCTGTGGATACAGTCACAAAAGCTGAGAGCATCTTCCTTGTGTTTCTCCAAATACTGTTTGCTTGGTAGCTGTAAGATTTTTCAGTTCTCATTAAGTAAGTGATAATTAGGAATTTAAACACAAATAGTAAGTCAGTCCTCATTGAAGCTTTAGCAGCAAACCCAAGAGCAAAGGTCTGCTAAGTGTGCCGGCTGTAGGAGTCTGGTGCAATGCATGGCTTGGGCCACCACGCATGGAAATGCAGTACACTCTCCGAAACACCTGGAGCTGCTCCCGATGTGCCAATGGGAAGTGGCCCTCCACCGAAATGAACTGAAAGAGCAGGTCGCAGACCCTGTGTTGAGCACTGTCACTATGCTAAAAATAAAAAAGGAAGGAGATGCAGACACTTGGTTGTATTTGCAAACAACACGTGTGAAAGGATTAACACAGTGGGTCACTGGCTGGGAAGAAGGGACTCTTTGCTGCAGCTGGCACTCTTGAATTAGTGTAGCTGTCTCCTGGGGGGCACTGTCTCCTGAATTAATTGAACTAGATACAAAACTGGAACGACAAAGCCAGTACAATACCGCTTGCTCCAGGGCAGTGTTATGTGCTGAAGATTGAGCAGCAGTAGGCCTCAGCCATGGGCGTGTGACCAGGATCCCAGTGGACGGGTTTCCCTGGGTTTGCCCTGTGAGCTCCCAGTGTGAGTTGGCCTTCTCTTCTCTCCCTCTCTTCTGTGATCATCTCTTTTCTAGCTCTGGTTTTTGCCTCAGTCTGTCTGTTTCTGTCTCGGAAAAGACTTTGAATCTGTTTCCGTTCTGAAAGATGGTTTAGGTTCCAGTCAGTGGGAATTCCGGGTGTCACTGCCTCTGCTTGGCATTTGGAGTACTCTCCGGAAACCACAGACCACTGCGACTCTGGGGAGAGTTACCTCCTCCTCAGCTGCGCAGATGGTTTAATTTCACTAGATCTGAAATTATGATATTCAAATTAATGTCATACCTGGTTGGGCAAAAAATAGCATGCATCTTTAGAAAGAGTTTTCACACTAAAATATACCGAAAAGTAAAAACTTACCTAATTTATTTGATGGATCTGAGGGTGATGGTTACAGCCCAGAGATCGGTCAGGCTCAACGGGGGTCCCCGTGGATTTCTGGCAACCCGGAATCTACACTCTTCATTCTTCCAAAGAGCAAGACCTGCCGTGTTGCTTCTCATCATAGACTTAGATTCCGGTTAGAAAGGGTCATTTGAAAATCTTGCCCTAGGCTTCTTGTTAGAAGAACAAAGTTCTTCTAACAGTTAATAATTTTCATCTGATACAAACTCATATATCATAATTTCAGGGAAAATTTTTATTGTGTATAGTTATTCATTTATCTGCCTAAACGTTTACATATCTAATAATGGGCTTACCATTTTTTAATAAAGCATATGCTCCATTGGATTCCTCTTTTTATATTAGCATTTTATGTGATATGTACTATACTAGTTCCTCTGAACATATTTGCATTATGTTTAAAATATGAAAATATACAAATAATAAGCCAAAAAGTCAAAAATATACTTGGTTTCCACTTATGTATATAAAACAAAGACCACAACTATTTTCTTTTATTCTCAAGATTCAGATCCATCAAATAAATTAGGTAAGTTTTTTCTTTTCAGTATATTTTAGTGTGAAAATTCTTTCTAAAGATGCATGCTATATTTTGCCCAACCAGGTATGACATTAATTTGAATATCATAATTTCAGATCTAGTGAAATTAAACCAGCTGATCAACTGTTCAAGGTTGTGACAAGTGTACACTAAATTTGATTTCACATAGTACACTGAATTTGTATATAAAATATATTTTTATACTCGTTCTGAATTGCAGTTGTGTTATGAGAGTTATTTTTTCTTTAGATTTAGACAAGTTTAAATTTGGCCGTAAACTAGAGGTATTTTGATGTTTTCCTTTTGAAATCCTTACTGGTTTGCAAGTATCAAGAGTTAAATAATAGCTAAATAGTGTTTTCAAGTAACCAAAGCTGTCCAAGAAAACTGAAGCTCTAGGGAAAAAGGACATTTCTATAGTTATGTCACCAAAATCAGAAGATCAGATCAAAATAGGAGACAGTGTCAACCAAATTAGAAGGAAGGCAGAGAGAGAACAAATGTTGGTGTTAGTGTCATCTCTCTCTCTCTCTCTCTCTCTCTCTCTCTCTCTCTCTCCCCCTCTCTCCCTTCCTCTCCCTTGGTTAGGGCAGGGCCTCGAGCTTAACATTGACTTCAGCAAAAATCCAATACTATTAATAAACAGTCTTTGATATGATTTTTAAAAAAATTCTCCCACAAATTCACAGTAGATTTAAATTTTAAATTATTTTGAAAATTAGCCTTGACTAATTTTCATTTAGCCCTTTTTAGTTCAAAATTTTCACTTTAATTTAAGTTTATTTTTTGAGAAAGCCATAGGTGGGTCCTCGTGGGGTCGTACTCTGTCTCGGACCCTTTTCCAGAGGCTGCTCTGGACGTGGGAGTGGGGGGACCTTGGCACATGTTTGGGGAGGCTGCCTGAGCGGTGCAGGAGATTGAATTTCCACCTCTCTCTGGGGACTCATGCAGCAGATGGGTCTCAGGCTAGGGAAAAAAAATAGTTTCCTCTCCTTTGTTTTGCACTTGTCATCACTGCATTTCTCAGAATTTTAAAAAAGCTACAAAGAGAGAGGGGCAGGGAAGGACGGAGGGAGCAAGCAAGAGAGGGAAAAAGAGAGAGAGGCTGTGCCTCGATTTCTTTTGTATATTTCCAAGTTTCTGAGTACGAGAAGGCAGCTTTGCTGTCACCCTGGGAACTTATGAAATCGCCAGCGTCCTCAGGAAGCTGGCCGCTTTCGGGTTTGTGTGCATTAGGATATGATCGTCAGTTCCTGGCTTGAAGGTCACAGGAGTCCAATAAAAACGAAATTGAACCATAGCGTGCCTGAAAACCCTGAGACTTTCTTAATGGGAATGAGAGGTCCAGAAATTGTAATTTTAAATTCAGAAATGATCTTTGAAAAATAAGAGATCAGTTGAAGGCTGAAAGCCTTTATTTGGCTTTCAAGGGCTAATTTAATTCAGCAGCAATTTTTAGGGAAGAAAAAATAGCCTCACTTCTTTTACAGAGCTTCTTTACTTTAAAAGCTTAAGTATTTACTCATAGATATATATGTGAGACAGTTGTTTTTCCATAACAAAATATAGATCTATTAAATATGTTAATATGCCATAATTTTTTTAAAATCCCATCTTCTGCTAAAAGTTTCAAGAGATTTTGTTCTGCATAAAAGCAAACATTTTTGATAGTTTGATGACATGTAAAGGGCTAGCTTTAAAGGGATATTCATTGAAAAATTTTTCTATTTATGTTAGATAAATTTCTCTCTGTATTCTCATCTCCTAAGAGTTGAAGGGTTGTTGTTAAAGTATAAAAACAATGTGATTTTTAAAAAATACACAGAAACATCTAAATAAAAAGAATCTGTGTGTGAGTGTGTGTACGGTAGAGCTTGGTAGGCAAGTGCTCTACCACTGAGTTACACCCTCAGCCCAAAAGTACCACTTCTTTATCCTCTATTTTGTTGAAACAAAAGGCTTGAGTTAGTGATGGCAAATGGAGAAGACCAGTGGTTCTGCGGAGTACATTCCTTAACTGGAAACTAGTACTTTTGAGTGGGGAGGTTTTCCACTAGAATCTAGATCTCTAGGTGTTTGAGGTAATATGCAGAGGTCTTGGCAATACTGGTCCGCCATCATGGTGGCGCTGGATGCCACCATCCCTGGTGTCGGTGCCTTCCAGAGCCATAAACAGCTGCCCCATCTCACCTTTGTTCTCCCAGCCCCAGAGAGATCCCTGGGGTCCACTTTCTCCTGTGCTTTCTGCCTGCATTTGTATTTGTTATCCTTCATTTAAATATAAATTTACATTCTAAGGCAGTCTGCAAATCAGCTTGGAAAGTGGCTGACTGCTGTCGCAGAATTGTTTAGTAGTTTTTCTTAAAAATAATATGTTTATTTTCATTGAATTCATATGGATTAGCAGAGATAGGAGTCTTTATAAATAATTAGTGTTGGGCTGGGGATTTAGCTCAGTGGCGTAAGTGCTTGCCTTGCAAGCACGTGGTTGTGAGTTTGATCCCTGGTACTGATTAAAAAATAATAATAATTAGTGTTGAAATTCAGTATCATACTGAAATGTTGCATTGCAATTCGTTTTTCTGATTGATGATTGTTTGAGTCAAGGCATTTATTCAATAAAGGATCAAAGACAGTTTAGACTCTACAAACAGGTGGGGAATCTATTAAACTGACTATGAAACAAAAGCCCACTACTTCAACATAGTGCTGCTTGGGGAAGGGCTGTGTTATGCAAACCTGGCACACAGTTTCCACCTCTTTGGGGGAAATTAAACATAGGTAGAAATAAAGGCCAAGGAGCATGTGAAGTGAAAAGCTCCCCATCAGAATTGGAGGGAAAAGCATCTGGGAAATGAAGCATAGAGTTCAGTGAGGTCCAGAGGAAGTAGACTTCTAATTTCACTTTGTATATGACCAGGTGGGTCCGGAACATGAGGAATGGCTGAAATAATCTGGGCAGATTGGGGAGACAAAGCACGTGTGCCCAGTGTGAATATCTGGGGGTGATCCTTGGTGATGATAGTATAGAATATTTTTAATTTGCTTCTGTAAATAAAACTGCAAGGGCAGTACTATAATCCAACTTTTGCTTGTGTGTGTTTCCTCTTCACACAACTCAGATCATCATTTTGAGTCATTTGGCCACGAGGGTATCATTTAATAACTTATTGGTGTGGCATAATGTCTGCCTCATAAGTACCACCTATCCATTAGGATGGATGCTAATGGTTGATAAGAGAATCATTCTAAATGGCACGAAGTATTACAAATATTTACTCCATCCACCATTGGAAGGAACCCCAAGCTAAAAAGAAAATTTGAGATTTCATGAACATTCAGTAACCCTCTTTTGCAGCTCCGAGAGCACTTATCCAGTGTAAGTTGGATTAGATCCATTTACCTAATTTGATCTGAAGCTCTAAGCAGATCTTTTTAGTTTGAAGATGCCTGCTGAGGTTCACAAAAGGAAAGAAAGTTTCCCAAGCTTGCACAGTGAGGAGAGGAGCCAGAATCCAAATCTTGGTTTTCCTCTGCAGCTCCTTAGCCTGAGAAATACTGCTTGGTGCTGTGTGTGGTGCACACATGTGCAGGGCTGTTTGGGAAGCCTAATGGATTTATGTGATACTGCCACGGAAGAGTTAAGTGAGACCAGCAAGGAATCACTGCTTCTAGGAGTGTGTGTGTGTGTGTGTGTGTGTGTGTGTGTGTGTTTGGGGGGGGGTGAGTGCTCACATGTACCCAAGATTCAGAAGTTTACAGGAGTTTTCAGTATAAAACCGAAGCTTGGTCACTCTGCTTGCAAATATATGCGTTCACAAAGCCCAAAACATTGCTTTGCTGAAGTCGCAGTGTATGGATTTTCTGCATGTTTTCTTAAAAATTGCCTATTACTTGCAAAACTTGGTTGTAAAAATTATATCCAGTCTCTATTGGATGGTCTCACACACAGACACACACGCACACACACACACACGCACACGCACACACACCACAAAACGATTTTAATTGTTTCTCCAGGTTATTGCATAGCATTTGGTTTACGTACTTGCTGCCACCTAGTGGACAAATCCAACGGGACTGTAGCAGTTCGCGTTTCCATGGGATTCTGCTATAAAAACAAAGCAGTCTAGTCAAATTACTGTAGACATTCCTCCTGTTTGACGATTGTGTGGACTTACTACCTGCTAATGGAAATGTCTGCTTTTCCTAAACTTAGCACCTGCCTTTTTCTGTATGACCCTGCACATCCTGTCTATAAAGCCTTTTTTTTTTGTACAGTACATTTCGTTTATGCAGAATTTTAATTTTTGCTCATTGTACAGTACTGTAGTTTTATGTTGCTATACAGTATGGCGTGTAAGAGTTATGTAAATAAAAGCAGAGTCACCAAGTTAGAATTTCCTTTGGCCATGTCTTTATTCTGAATATTGTAATGTACGTACAGTTTCTATTTGCAGTTCCTCATTTAGTAAGGGATTCATTTAATGATCCAGTCTCAGGAACAGAACTTGGTCATTCAACGAGGAATCCTGCTCTGCTGTTTTTGTACTTGATATAAAGTGAGATAATACAATTCATACTCACTTTATTGTGTGTGGCTTCTCCTGTGGCGCTTTGATGTGAAGGTATATTTTCCCCCCAAATCGACAGGACGGAAACAGAGAGAAACCAGGAATACTTGAGGGCCCCATGAACCCCTCGTGTGGTTGTTTCAGCATCTTCCATGTGAGGGAGCAGAGATGTGTGATGTATGTGTGCATGGGTGTGTGTGGGGTCACAGGCAACATCGGGTGCTGCCCTGTCACCATGGTAACCTTACCTCGCCACAATCGGTGGTGGGCCCTGCTCACCCAGTGGACTCATTTCAGGACACTTGGTCTTGAATGCAGACTTGTCTTCTGGGAGATCCGAGTCCTGTTTCGTGGCCTCATGGTAGTGGTGTCCCTTGGGGGCTGTAGTGGACATCGTGGGGGGAGATGGGCGGCCTTTGTGCAGCCCCTGTCTGCTCCTGCTGTGCAGCAGACCAAGGGTTGCGCAGCGTGTGCTAACCATTTTGCCTTCCACTGCAGCACAGGCATCCTGTTCAGCTTTCTGGCCAGCTTCCACATGCGGGCCTGGATCCAAAGTGCCCAGAGTCTGGCCGACAGCAATTTCAAAGACTTTCAAAAGCTCCTGGGCGGAGCTCCAAAGGTAAAGCCCCCAGCCCAAAGTGCCCCCGACTTGTATCCTGAGCTTGTTCGGGGTTTCTCTGTTCATGTCTATATTTGGCCTGCACCCTCCTGGGAGCTCGGCTGTTCCCTGTAGAGGGGATTCTCTTTCCATGCTGTGGATGAAAAATAAAGACCCCATAGGTGACCTTCAAGCCTGCAGAAGCGTAGTTTCAGAATTAATGTTCTGATTTTGCTTGATTTTATTTTACTAAGATCTAACAAAATCATAATACGTATTTTAAAGCTAGTTAATTTTAAGAGTCTCATGATTCTTTTCAGTCTTGGGAAGCTGGTATCTTTTCTCTTGGGCAGGGCAAAGACCTTCTCATCCCTTGCACAGCTGCTCTTGCAATGAAATCCTTTTGATTGTAAACGCTCGCGTGTCAGTACTTCTAGGTGTGTCACGTTTCTTACTTACACACTCATGTGCACACAGGTTGTCTGGGTAAGGAGGACAGAATGCCTAAGGGGCAGTGATGAGGGAAGGCCCTCTAGAACATTCTCTGGAAATGTGGCTGGGCAGAAACTCGCCTAAGAATGCGATGCTTGTGTGTACCACAGTCATCAGGGGAAAGCCCATAGTGGTCCACTGGTGAGAAAGCCTGCCAGTACAATGGACCTTTACATGCAGGCTGTGTTCTTCCAAGTCTGTTCTGTCCGAAGAATATTAGACATTCAGTGCTAGTTGGTTTTTTTTTAATAGTTGGAAATAAAAGAGGAAACATGCACACATATTTAAAATACCGAGAACAAAGAAATTATACTATTGTGGCCTGGGCACAAGATGGAAATGTTTGCTTTTCCTAACCCTTGAGTAAATATTTGTAATATTTCTTATTTGACGTTCTAATGACTCCTAAGACAAACTTTTTCCCTAAAAAGCTGGCATACTTGGACAACAGTGATGGCTGGTGAAGTTTGGGGTGACTGACTTTCATCACCTTCGAAGGATAGAAAATGGCTGTCACTTTGGTGGAAACTAAGCTGGTTCAACATATGTGAAGGAGTCTAATAAATCTTTATAAACTAGGTAGAGAATGTGAGTGTATCGACAGGATCAGTGGACGGAATAAAGCCAACTGGTCTCAAATAAAGTATGTTGAACTTATTCGAGTAACTGTAGAAAAAAAAATTTAACTAGTGATCCATATTTTCACTAAGAAGGTTTTCAGTAGTTGTTGAAAAATGATAATCCACAGCATTCCTAAGGGAGTAGGAAAGGAGTCCTCTGAGCCACCGTAGACAGCAGGGCAGGCAGCCCCTTCAGAAGCCATGTGGAAGAGTTAGTACTCTGAACCCCCTATGCCACACTGCAAATGGCTGCAAATTCTTGATAGTTCCTCATGCCTCCCAGCCCTTGGTGTCCAGGCTATCTCTGTGATGTGCTTTTGACCAAGATAACACAGTAGACATGGCTTTGTGCTAGTTTTGAGCTTTGGCTTTCAGGGGCCTTGCCGTGTCCATTCTAATTGCCAGTAGGGTCACCATGTGAAAATACCCCATACCGGTCACTTGGAAAAATCAGGGTCATGTGGAAAGAAAGAGACCCCTACCTGTCTCCAGCCATGCTGTTCCCTGACAAGAAGGTCCATGTGGCAGTCCTGGGAATCATGAGACAAAAGGAATCATGTAACAAATGCAGAATAAGCAGACTCGTATTTATTAAAGGAAGCGCTTTTTTTGGTCAGTGAGCCAGATACTGAAAATCAGGAAGAAGTCTGAAAATCAGGAAATAAAAGCATTTCTAGGACTTTCTGGGGTTTTAATGTTCTGGTTCAAGTTAATTTTAAGTTAGCTTCAAGTTACTTTTGGATGTTAAGCCTCTTCCCGTAATCTTTGTATCGTGGCTTTGGACATGACAAGGACAGTTTCGTGTCGTTTTGTTTTCTAGCAAATTGACTACATATTGGCTCAGTTCAATACCACCAAGGACAGAGCGTTCTCAGATCTGGACAGTAAGTAATGCTTTGAGTTAAATTTTGTTTGTTTTTGTTGTGGCTCTAAAGATACTGTGGCCACGCGCACGCGCGCACACACACACACACACCTGCTGCTCATACAACCTGGACTAAGAAATAAAGTAAGTGAAGGTAGGGAAAATGGAAAATAATTCCCTGGTATGACTGACAACTTGTAGTCTCTTCCTGGATGATCCCAATCCAGCATTTTTTGAAAGCTTTTGTTTCATAAGCAGGAGGGGTTTTGGTTTTGTATTGCACATTTATTGAAAACCGTCTGCTTTCTTGGGCCACAAGCACTGTGCAGGACAGAAAATGTGTCCCTACCAGTTGCCCTGTTAAAGTGGGCTTCACAAATAATAAGGGGACAGTGCTGGTCCCTCCATGCCACAGGAGTCACACACAGCTTGGCTTAGTGGTTCTCAACCGAGGATGACATTTGGTGACATCTGGAGACACATTTGGTTGGCATCATGCAGTGAGGTGGGAGTTGAGGTACTGGCGTCAGTTAGTAAAGGTCAGGGAAGCTGCTCGGCACCCTAGGGTGCACACGACAGCACCCAAAATGTCAGTGGTGCCACCTGGTCTAGTGGCAGAGATGGGGACAGACGCAGTTGCTCAAGGCGATAAGCCCTGTGTTCACGGCACAGATGGTCTGCGGGCCCGTGTGACGGAGTTTTCTCTGATGTGGGGACTCTGAAGCACATGCCAAAACCTCCACACCAGAGCCAGCCCCTGAGCAGGGTCTGGACTGGAAAGTGGAATCACAAGGTGGGAGGCGGGGCTCGTAAGGGACCTGCACTCACCCAGCCTTCCGCTTCTTTGAACCCAGATATTAATAAACTGCTTGGAGGCAAAATTCACAACCGACTAGCACTTAAAGTGATCCCCGTTCTGGACAACATCAAGGCCACGGTGACAGGTAAGCATGGTGGCACAAATGATGACAAACGGAGAGCAGTTGAGGGGTCCCTCTCTCTATCCTGGGTTTTCCTGAGAGTTAGTCTGATGAGAACCTTAGTCTGTGGTCATGCAAACAGGTAAAGACACACAGTGACATGGTAGTTTGCTCATGTTTTTAAAATTTGTACCAAAGCTGTCACACTGATGCCCTAAAAGTAATTTGAAATG
The DNA here is from genome assembly GCA_004027455.1 of Hydrochoerus hydrochaeris. NCBI lineage: Eukaryota > Metazoa > Chordata > Mammalia > Rodentia > Hydrochaeridae > Hydrochoerus > Hydrochoerus hydrochaeris. The sequence goes on from PVLA01002041.1 coordinate 240,601, forward strand.
ATAGTGCCAAAATCATTTTTGTTAATAAAGTTTGTTTGGAACACAGCTGTGGACACCTCTCTATGGGCACCGTCACCATGGCTTCTGACGAGAGCAGAATTAGGTAGTTGTGACACAGACCATATGCCCTACAAGCCTAGGATATTTACTGCCTGGCTTTTAACGAAAACTTGTTTTGACCTTTTATATAGGAGATGAGTTGGGTATAGAATTTTAGGTCTTTTGAAGTATATTGGTTAGTTTTTCCTTCGCCTTCTGACAGAATAAATTTTAGAAGCAAGAAATGTTCACATGTATCTCTAGCTCCTGTATGAGCCGTGGTTTAAGTAAGTGGATGTACTTTAGTAATAAACGTATTTTACTACAGTGAGAAAAACACCTCAGGGACACAGAATACTCCAGTTTTCCAAATGCTGAGAGCAGTGTCAGTGCTGGGCCCTGCGTGGAGAGGATGATTTCCTCTCTATAAAACAATGGGCCGGTATGAATTTAGCTGGTATTTCTGAGAAAGTAGGGCATAGTGAGTGGGGTTGTATGGAAGTTGTGGGATTGTGCCTGTTCTTTGTGGCATTTCTTATGATTCAACAGTCCTGGAAAAGAACTGAAATAAGAGTGTGTGCAGAATGGGCCAAGAGTTGGCAGGAACAGTCTTAGCCATTTGGAAGGGTCTTTCCTGTCTTTCTCCTTGACCTTGCAGAGGACCTGGTGCAGCTCAGGGAGAGTCCTCTGATGCCCTCAATGTCTCCAGACATCTGTTCTCCTATCCCCAACCTTTCCTTTCCTGGGCAGGAAACTCAGACCCAGAGAAGGGCGGTGACCTCAAAGGCCCAGGCCTCCTGCCCTCCTGTCTGTTCCCATGTAGCTACTTCTCCCTCCCTCTCTCCCTCCCTCCCTTCTTTCCCTGGCTCCTGCCTGTCATTCCATCCTGTCTTGAGACCCATCTCTAAGGTCATTTCCTCTTATAAAGACACCAGTCCTGCCCAGTTAGGGTCCCTCGCTTATTTAACCCAAAGGCATTTTCTCTACATACAGTCACATTGAGGGTTAGGATATCAGCGTGGCCATTGCGGGAAGACCCTTAGTTCATAGCTGAGGAGTAGAGAAGTTAGAGTTCAGACCTGACAAAGTCTCTGCTTTCTGACCAAATAGGGTCAGTACATAGGGAGTGTCTGGCTGTTGGGCCCAGCAAGGCCACACGGTGAACCTTGGGAGGCTGATTTGACCTGAGGTTCAGGATGTGACCATGGGATGACACTGGGCATCTTTGCACCCAGATCCCCCGTTTGTCAGTGCATTTGGAGGGTGAGTCCTCCCAGATCACCGGCTCCAAGTTACACAAGGATAACGGCTGTGCAAAAGTCTGTGACCCAGGCGGCTCGCTTGGTGTAGACCCTTACTTTTGCCTAATGTCTCTACAACCTTTAACATTTAAATTTTAGAGCTCCCGAGATGAAAGCCAATTGGAGCAGACTTTACTTTCTCCATCTGTGCTTCCTGTGTTAAGGTTCTACTTTTTTTTTTCTTAAGCTACCCTAAATAAGTCACAATTTATTGAGCTCCGGTTGCTACCAGAGCTTCTTCAATGTGCTTAACAAATCGCTCTAGCAAAGTTTTTTGCTAAAACTTCTTCACAGCCTTTGTGTTTGGGGCCTTTGGAGAAAACACAAGCATGCAGTTCTTTTGTGCACACCGTATGTCATATTCGAGTTGCAGGTCAGGACCTAGAGAGGAAATGAGCGACGCTGGACAGGCGAAATGTTAATTAACTAAAATTAAAATCTGAAAGGTCTTTTCTACTTATCTCAGACACGCAATATGTGTGATCTTGGTAGGCGTGAATGACTCCCAGGGTTATAACCCAGTCAATATTTTTATAGGCACAAAGAGCTTTGAAGCTTTTGGAAAATATATATTTATTACCTCTGAGTCCTTTTTGGCACATGTCATAATATTATCCATAACCCAGAACGTCTAGAGATGATGATTAAGCGTACACATTTCCTGGGTCATCAATTTATTTTATCGTCTCTTCTTTCTGGCTTATTGTTTGTTTCTGGTACTAAAATAATTCATCTCAAAGCAAAGCGGAAAGGGTGATGGGAGGTAAAGCTCTGACGTTACAGCCTGGGTGTGGGGCACGGTTTCAGCACACGCTCATTTGCCTTCTGCTGCGTGCTTCTGGTTGCACCCATAGTCTCTGCTTTTTATTTTGCTATGTTGTGTATTTATTGTATATTCTCCCGTGTGCTGGGTACCAGGCCTCCTCCTTTGCTATGAGTGCTGAGAAGCAGGTAGGAGCGAAAAAAACTGACTCTCAGGGGGCTTTTTGACAGTCCTTTTTTTGGTACTTACATCCATGACCGTCACACTGAGCTACAACCCCAGCTCTGTTTTTCATTTCTATTTTAACATAAGTTCTTGCTAAGTCACTAAATTACCCAGACTGGGCTAATACTTGTAAGGAATCCTTCTGCCTTAGCCTCCTAGAATGCCTGGAATTAGGTGAGAGAATTCAAGACTAAGGGTCATAGACAGCCTAATTCTGGAAGCTTCCCTAGGCTCTGGGTAAATCCTTGAAGCTGGTTGCAGTGTGGAATGAGGTTGGTTAACATGGGTGATACTGTAACGGCTCAGCCCCCAGCCATGTCAGGGCACGACTTAGAATCATAGACCCCTCATGTCCAGGTGAGGACCCGACCTGCTCCCTAACTTATAGACGAGGAAGCCAAGGTCTCTAGAGAGGAAAGCGTTTACCAAAGGCGCTGTAATGAGGCCACAAAACCATGGTGAGACCTCAGGCCACAGAACTGTGGTGAGACCTCAGGCCACTTTCAGCAGATTCCACCACACGGTGATGTGTGTGTGTGTGTGTGTTTGCGCTGTGAACACTCAAGTCTTATGTGGCCATCAGGGAAAGGGAGGGACTACCCATTTTTAAGCCCCCCCCCCCTTTTGCTCACAACACTCACTGGCCAGGTGACGCTCAGTCATCTGTTTTGTTCTCCGAATTCTGGATCTTGGCGAGGACTAGGAGTTATGCTCACCACTCTGCCATCTACCCCACAACCCCCATCGTTTGTTTTGTGAGCCACAGAGCAAAAAATTCTGACCAGAAAGACTTAACTGCTTTAGAAGTACAGTGGCTTCCACCATAAATTTCCTGTCTTTCACCGAGGCGCTTTGACCCACTGAGGAGAAGAATTTAACTCCCTCCCTCCTTCCCTCCCTCAAGGATGGCGCTCTGCCCCCACCCAGAAATCACATGGCGAACAGTTCTTCAGGTGTCTCAGCATGAATATGTGTCCCGGGTTTTATAGGGGAGTCCCTGTGTAAAAGACAAAGCCACCGCCTCGGAGGTACCACAGTGTCAAGGTGGACAAAGCTGGTGGTGCCAGCATTTTATTATGAGGAAACTGGCTGAGGAAGCTTCTAGAATCCACTTGCAGTCTCACAGGAAGCAGCAAAGCTGGGATCTAAGCCCAGATCTAAAACCGTGTCCTTTCTTGCAGTTCTAGGTTTAATTCTAGCTCTTTGACTATTCATAGGTTAAAATGTTAAAATTCATAGGTTAAAATTTCCTGGGATGGACTTGGATGGATGTCTTCAATGTCAAGCAGCGATGTCCTTGTCCCACACTTACTGGGGCACCCTGAGGTGCTGGAACCTGATTCTGGGTTGAGAGAGGCCCCAGGCAGGGGTGCTGAGCTGTGGGGGAGCTGTAGGGGCACCCCGTGTGGCTTCCTTTCTGAGCGTGCCTGGCAGTGCTGGGTGATGTGGGTGCAAAGTTCATCTCCTGTGTGCAAGTGGGCCATGCCTGGGATGCCAGTGCTTATGCACTGTGTCCCTTCCGCAGCCATCAAAGAGACCAAGGAGGCCTTGGAGGGCGTGGACAGCAGCGTGCAGAGCCTGAGGCAGGGAAGCCAAGGGCTGCGCAGCAACCTGACCAGTGTGAAAAACAACATCCAGGGGACGCTGAGTGGCGATGAGTGCAGAGCAGGCCCAGCAGTGCAGATCTGCAGTGACATCAGGGCATCTCTAGGCCAGCTGGAGGGCACCCCCGGCCTGGACCAGGTGAGCAGTGCCCGGCAGCTGGGGTGGAGGGCAGTCACCCCCAGCCCTGGCAGCTTTGTAGGGGCCTCTGTTAGCTACCGTGGAACAGGAGCAAAGAGCATAACAGAACCTCTGCATAGGAGTTTGTGTTAAGTTTTTTTTTGTTTTGTTTTGTTTTTGAGATAGGACCTTGCGCTGTAGTTCTGCCTAGTCTTGAACTTACTAAGTAGTCCAGGCCAGCGTGGAACTTGTGATGATCCTCCTGCCTCAGTCTCCCCAGTGCTGATACTACAGCTTACATCACCCCATGCATGGGTTATATAGACCTTTAAAATTAAAATGTAGCCTGGCATGATGGCACACATCTGTAATCCCAGCATTCGAAGGGCTGAGGCAGGAGGATCGCCATAAGTTTGAGATCAGCCTGGGCCTCATAGTGAACTTGAGGCCAATCTGGACTACATAGTAAGACCTTGTCTCAAAAAAATCAGGAACAAGCAAAAAAAGGTTGTTTTCAACTTGACTCACATGCTATCTCTGTGTCAAATTTCTTTGCCTCCTTTTGAGCTGACTGCAGCAGGAGACCGTCACATATCTAAAACTGAATGCCTAGAAATGTTTTGCCTACCGTAAGCAAAATATTTTTCCCCAAGTAGTGCTCTGTTGTTCAGAAGAAAGTGAGGTCGTACCCCAGAAGATGGGGTCTGGATCCCAAGTAGCTCTCTTTTTTATTGGGATTAATTTGGAGAGTAGCACCTTCTTTATATTTTGTCTTTTACATTTTCAGCTCCCATCTGTGGATACAGAACTTCAAAACATTCATAACATTTCTACAGCCAGTTTGGATGCCCTAGTCAACCTGGTATGTTTTCTTTTTTAAAAAACAGTGATTTATTTTATATCATTTACCTTTTTTTATATACTGGGGATTGAACTCATAACCTTGCACTTGGCAGGCAGGCACGTGTGCCACTGAGCTACATCCCTGGCCCATTATTTTACATCACTTAAAGAGTAAACTAGTATGTAAGTAAACAGGAAGCTAGTGAAGAAGCCTTGATATTCTGAAGAGAGAATCCCAAGAAAGCCAATAGTTATGTAGTTCATGATTGCAATTCAAGAAATTTTTACAAAGCATCTATTATGTGGTTTCTCTTATATGAGAAGTTCAAAGCATAATGAATTAAAGAGTAGGATAAAAGAAACAGGAAGATAAATCTTTTGCAAGTGGGAAGAGGATCAAGTGATGGAAAGTGGGTGGGGGAAGGTCATGGAAAAAGATATGCTGTGTGTATACGCCCACTCCTCATAGGAAGTGTAATCATTATGTAATCAACATGTACTAATGACAAGTGGAAAAAATATATATATGTGGTCATAAGGAGTCCAAAGAAAAATCTCTTAGAGAACTTTTGTTTTTTGTTAGTGGTGCTAGGAATCAAACCCAGGACCTTGTACATGCTAGGCAAGTGCTCTACCCAGGCCTGACGACAATTTTAATTGAATAAATTGAAGATCATGTCAAAAGTTTTTCATGTAAGATGTTTCCATAATTAAAAAAAATCAACCTATTTGCTCACACAACTCTAGGAATCATTATTACGCACAAGTGCCAAAAAAAGGGTTTTATTTATTTATTTGTTTATTTCTCAATTTTATTTTTTAAGTTTTGCAGCTTAACAATCATGCTGGCATTTTTTTTAATTAAAAATAAAAGACAGAATGAAACTAAAAACAAATAGAAGAAAACAATAAAGGTCAGAAAACACAATCCCTTATCAAACTGTCAGCATCATTTTTCATATAGATTGACATTTTGATTATTACATTTCTGTAAAAATAAAAATGACTCAGAATAATCTAAACAACTTTTTTAAAGGAACAAAATCAGAGCTCCAATCCCCCCATCCCACAACTTACCACAAAATTACACCAATCATGACAAAATGGCATTGATCTCAACATAGACAAGCCACCAAAGTACCAATATAAAGTCCCAAAATAGATAGCACACAGACATTTGATTTCTGGCAAAGATGCAAAAGCAGTTAAGTGGAGAGAAAGGATTGTACCCTCAATATTGGAACAACTGGATATCCACATGCAAAAAACCCCAAATCTTATAGCACATCAAAAACTTCATAAAATAAGAAAAGACATTATGGTAGCCATTGCTGATTTAATATCATCTTGCTCTGAAGTCCTACCATGCTTTTGTTTTTCTATTACCATTGGTTCTATCATGTTGTGTCTTATTGGATTTTAATATGTATGAGAATATAAACAAAGTTTTTATGGAAAATGAGATAATATAGTAGCCATTGTTCATCTTCGGTTATTTGGTTCAGAATGCCTTGCAATACTTTCATTCTCTTGAGTGGTTTTATTCTATTTTGTTATGTTTGACATTGTTGTGTGTAAAACTAAGCTCAACTATTTGAAAGAAAGAGACATTATGATAGCTACTGTTAATATCCAATTGTCTTGTTGTGAAGTGCTGTGTTGCTTACATTGTTCTGTTCTGATCTGCTTTGATCTGTCCTCTTTTGTTTTATTCTCTTTAAAATAAAAAAAAATTTTTTAAATTTCATAAAACATCCAAAAGGCAACTCAACATGGCTCACAGTGGGTTAGTTGAAGCGAAGGCGGGTGTGGCCTGACTTGTTGCTGGGCTGCAGTCATTCTCTCTGGGACAAATACATGTTTTTTTCCTTATCATACTAACAAGTGCGATGATTATGCAAACAAAAGCTCCATTTATTAGACAGTCACCCACACTAGCTGAAGAGGTGTGCATGATGACACACTTGCTGTTTGCACACCGGTCTCACCGCGTGTGTGAAATGACAGAACTGAGCTAGGGTAACCGTAAGACCCCCTGTAGCCATGAGCCCCACCCCCACCGAAGGCTGGTAAGTCCCGATGCAGACAAACTAGAGGAGCCTGCAGCTGCCCTTCTCGGAATAGCCTGTGGCATAGAAGGCAGAAGTGAAAAGTGGCATCATAAATCTTCCTTTTATGTATATAAAGATTTTTTTTAATTAAGTTTAGAGGTACATTTTAGATGTACATAATAATCACATTCATCCTAGGAAATCGGTACCTGTACACGCTATGTCTTGATTCTTCTTTTTTCTCTCCCCTCCTTTCAACCTCTTTCTCTTCTTATTGATAAAAGTCTGTTTCCATTTTTCTTCTGTTCTTTTTTTTCCTTCTTGCTTTCCCCCTCCCCCTCCCTTGTTCTAGTTCTAATTTTAAACATTTTCTTTCTATTTCATAATATCTATTATACATTTTGTTTCTTATTTACCCATTGGGTTTCTCACATGAGAGAAACAATGTAACATTTAAACATGTGTCAAATTTATTTCCCTTAAAAATATGGTCTCAGGTTGTATCCATTTAGCTAGAAATGTCCCAAGTTTATCCTTCTTTTGACTGAGTAGAACTCCACTGTATAAACAAAAACACATCTTGATCCATTCATCCGTTGACGGGCATTTGAGTCGTCTCCAAGATTTAGCTATTACAAATTGTGCCGTTATAAACATGGGTGTGCATGTATCACTGTGGTGTGATGCTTCTAATTCTTTTGGGAAGATCCCAAGAAGGGGACTATCCGGGTCCAGTGGGGTGTCGTTTTAGCTTTGTGAGGAATCTGATTTCCACAGCAGTTGTACCAGTCTACACTGCGCCCAGCAGAAATCTCATGCAGATTGTGATGCCAGCTACAGGATTCCCTTGCGCAGAGCTTCCACCCCAGCAGTCAGCTCAGCTCTATCTCACCCCGTTCCCAAGGAAAGGCTGGGCGCTTAGAGATGGTCTTTAGAGATACTTCCCACTCCTGAGCTAGCCCACGCCGTGGAGCTTGGTGTGGTTTTTGTTGTATTTCTGTTTGAGCTGCCCTACAATTTTTATTGTCTATAATTCGTGCTTTAGGACTACTTCTTTGACAAGACGAGATCTCTTCTTTCATCATTGCTTTGGAGAGGAAGATTCTGTCTTTAGAAATTCTCTTCCTAGCTGTGCTGGCCTGGTGTGCCGCTCAGGTTTCTGGGCCTCAGCGCAGCTAGCTCTGGCCTGGGGAGCGCTTTCCTGGCCACTGTGGGATGTGTGTTTGCATCACCAGCCTAAACATATGCGGTGGCAACAGTGCCTGACAGCTGTGACAGTGAAATGCCTCCAGGTATCGCCAGCGTCCCTGGGGACCAAATTACCACCCCCTCCCCGTGAGAACCCCTAGCGTCCATGTGAGCAGACAGATGGATTTTAAAATTATAGGAACACTCGACATGCAAAACTTTCAATCTGATCTTCCATTTATTCAGTTTAAGGTAAATGCTTCCTAAATGGGATTTTTGTTGTAATTGTCAGACACTTGATGACCAAATTTGATAATTTCTGCTTTAGAGTAAATGCTGTGTTTTTATTTTACTTCTCCATACTAAGCTGAAAAATAAGTACTACTCTTCAACTTACCTTGTGCATCAGTTTATGTTGAAATATTTTTTAGGGATATACCTTCCTGGATTCTGTGCCTGAGGAGGTGAAAAACCAAACTGAGGTGGTCGTGCAAGGTGAGACATCCTCTTAGGACACTTGAGGTCCGTCCATCTTGGTTATTTTGTTAAGAACCCTGTGGCTGGTCAGTGTGAAGAAATACATTGTTATAAATCGTGTGATTCTATTCTAAAAAATCATTTCTTACCCTGGATGAATATCAGAGCTTTTCACTTATGTCACTTCGAATGAATGACATAGATTGAAAAAACAAACAAACAAACAAAAAAAAAAACCCAAAAAAGTGCCCTTATTTAAGATGATTCATGGCACTGCTGGATAGGTGGTGACACCACCCCACTATGGTGAGTCCCCAACTCAGGCTCCTACAGAATTTGGATGGTCATGTTCTGATTGTTTTTTATCTGGAAAAAACCAAAACAAAACTATATACTGTTATAGTTTCCAAATGAACTTAAATGGAATTTTTTAAAGTTAATTTATTTGCTTAATATTGTGTATGAGGTTATGAGGATTTGTTTTGTCCTTGTAGAAAGTGTTTTTTGTCTGTTTGTTTGCCCACTCTGCTGATGCAATGGTATTTTAGGTTCCTAAGGCTGCGTAGAGTCCTAGAGACACAGAAGCTTTGTTGAGAGGGTCTAAATTCTTAAATCATTCCTGGGTCTGGTGATGCAGACCTGTGATCCCAGCACTTGGGAGGCTGATGCAGGAGGATTGCCACAAAGTTCAAGGTCAGCCTGGGCTACATAGCTACTTTAAAACCAACTTGAACTGCAGTGCACAGCAAGGCCCCGTCTCTAAAAACCAAATAAGTAAATAAATTCTTGAGTGACTGAGTCGTGTGTCTTTAGGTTATGGTGCCGGGGTGAATGTACAGAATGGGCCGCAAGGCTAGTTATACCACACTGGGCATAAACTTGGGGTTATTCGGAAAAAGCCTCTGCAGCTGGTTAGGACCCCACTCCACCCCACCCCACTCCACCCCATGTGTCTCTCATTTGTCTGCCCAGTGCTTCTTTTTATGCTTCCAAATTGCTTTTACAATATTGTGTTAATGGTATTTGATGCCCCCCCCCCAATAATGCTCTTTTGTGCATTAAGAGCTTTGGTAGGGAGGACTTCATCCAGTGCATTGTGCTGCAGATCTTTGTGGGTTCTGTGGGCTGACAGAGCCCTGGACCTCTTCTGCGTGTCATGCTGTGTCATGTGGCGCCCCTGTAGGGGTGACACAGCCAAGCGAGCACACACGATGTCACTGCCCACCCCGGTGCGTTCTCAGGGCCTGTGGGTCTAAGGCCTGCTTCGAAGGTCCCTTCCACGCCAGGCTTCGTGGGTGCTGGGATATAACCGCACGAGGCTTGAGTCCTGCCTGGGATTCCAGACATGCACCACCATCCCTGACCAAACACACTCCTTTAAGAGTCAAATAAAATTTGACCAAATGTATCATCTGGGGTCACTTATTCAAAATATGGCCCTGGAGAATAACTTTGTCCTTGAATACCATTTCTTAGTTGTGAAATTACAATTCCCAAATCATGTCACAGAGCTTTGGAGTCAGAAACATCCTAATTTCAGTCTCATTACCAGTGCTTTCTGAAAGGAGGCCTGAGGATAAGTAATCTCCGTGAGCTTCAGGATCTCTGTTAGTAAATTGAGGATTAAAAGCACTGTATCTGCCTCTTTGCAAGAAAAGAGTTAACATTTGCTAATGTGCCTGGCACATGGTAGGTACAACCATACATGACAATCACTTAATCCATTTTTTTTTTAAGACAGATTATTGCTGGGTAGTTCAGTCTGGCCTTGAACTTATGGCAGTCCTGCCTCAGCCTCCAGAGTGCTCAGGGTACAGGTGTGCACTACTCTGCCCAGCCCACTTGATCCATTGTTTTAGCAATTTTGTGGAAGAAGAAGACCCTGGCCTGACTTGGGCATCATCTTGTGAAGACCACGTTCATGGCTTGCTATTGTCGTTGCTTTTGCATGGTCCTGCTTTTTGAATGGTGGTTGCAGTAGAGTCTAACGCTGTTCTCAACACGTGCATAATATGAGAAAAACCAAAAGTGCTTCCAGTGTTTGTGTTTGGTTCTAAAACATAGTTCCTTTTGCCTCGGTGTTTGAAACTACGTAACCAGTTCCCCATGTTTTCAGATATCAAAAAAGTCCTGAATGGCATCAGTGTACACATCAGGAATGTGGCAGAATATCCTATCGCGGCCACACTATCCAATTTCACTGGTTACATCAATGAGGCCAAAACTTACATCCAGCGGAATTTGCCCAAGTTGGAAGGATATAACGCCTACTGGTGAGTGTTTGGAGACTGAAGCTGTGGAGAGGGGTGCGGCTCCTGGGTGAGGCTCGCAAAGCCTTCCCCATCATTTAAAAAGGTGCTTGAACCAAATATGCAACAAATTGCAGTTTCTGATTATCAGGTGCTTCCAGAATCTTATTTTGATTAGTAAGCTGGGTATGGAATGGGATTTTAAAGCTTCAGTGTACTTCACAAAGGCCTTTGGAAAATACTCTGCACTGATGAGTTTGTAAAATAAATAGCTGGGGTCAGTGCTTACTGAAGAGCACATCGTCTGCTCTGCATGCCTGGAAGCTAAGAAATTGCTCACTGGCTGTGCTATATAGATCAACGCTCGGAAAATTTGGGCGGTAGGGTTTAGCTTTGCAGGGTAACCACACCCAGAGGGACAGATCGAGGGCAGGGCTTGAGGGCCTGAGAAATTTAGAGGAAGGACTCCCTGTCCGAAGGGCTCAGCTTCCATCCCTGTCCTGCCCAGCCTTTGGAGAGTCCAGAGCTGTTCTTACTCAGGTTGTGTTTTGTGCCAAAGCACAGGATAAATGATAAAGTAATAATGGTCATTGCTGTCATGTCAGACGGTTTCACTGTTCCCATCAAGTGCTTTCCATGTGACACCTCTTACACACACCCACAGAATGTCTCCCAGGTCGTGTTCTACTTACCATCCTGTTTTGTAGAAACAGAATGACTCGGTTAAAGTCAGCTGAGATGTGTCAGAGGTGGGCTTCCACCCCTACCTGGCAGTGCTTCCACTATCTGGGCATCGACAAGATTTTGGGGTCACAACCCATGTCTCAGTGTGCACCAGACCACCCCAACAGGTATCAGGGGACACATAAGCCAGACAGCCCCCCTGACCTTATAAACTCAGCAACAGTCAGAGCTTCTCAAATGAGAAGAACAGCACAGTGTCTGCCTGCTGCCCGCTCGCCCTTCCTCCTCCCCCTGCCTCAGGACATAAGCTTATTTTAAAAAGAAATTTAAGTAGATTGATTAACTCTTAAAGTTTTCTGAGGCCAGGCTCCAAGGCTTATTTAATTTTGCGTGGCCAATACTTGGAACCAACCTCCATGGAATGGTTGCTGATGGCCATTATTATAATTACCCAGATTGCTCTTAATTGAATAAAAAGCTTTATGGTAATTTTGCCGAGAGGCACCCGACAGAGCCAATTCTTTTGTTTTTCAGTATCTTAAATGTTGGGGAGCAGTTTCTACCCTTGAATGCTCCTCACTGCTGGGAAAGGTTGTTGTTTATTCCAGGAATGCTGGCAAGACCTAATTGCACCTCCATTATCCTAAAATGTCTCCCAGGACCATTACAAAATTGAGATTTGCATTCTGCAGGCATTTGATTTAGGATGCTCATAAAATTCTAAATGTCCCATGCCTCTGCCACATAGAGCGTTTCCAGTTTAGTAGAGAGCACGATGACCCAGAACATTCCTGCAGCCACAGAATGTTTTAGAGAGAGGCCGGGAAAAACAGACCGGAAGAGCTTCCCACATCTTCCTGCATCAGGGATCTTGCAAGATCTGGAGAGGCCGAAGGATAATTTATCAGTAGCAAATTAAAAAAAAAGAAAGAAAACAAACATGTTGTGATCGCTGAAAGAGCGTACCGGGGCCGAACATGTCGCTGGTGAGCTGGCTGGAGGAGTAGGGAAGGACGGGCTCCGGCCCTCTGCGGAATGCTCATCAAAGCCTGACGATTCATAGATGGCCAGGAGTCCCCCACACCCACATGCACACATTCCCAGCCCTAGTCGGCACCTCCCTCGTCCGGATGCCATTGCTATGTTGTGCCCTAACAGTGTGCTTGCTTTACCAGGTGGCTCGCGAGCTTGATTATCTGCTTCCTCCTGGCCCTCATTGCGGTCTTTTGCTTCCTGGGCTTGTTGTGTGGCGTTTGTGGCTTTGACAAGCATGCCACCCCGACGAGCAGAGGCTGCGTGTCCAACACGGGAGGCATCTTCCTCATGGTGTGAGTGTGGGTGGGAAGACGGGAGGGGGGACAGCAGTGCCCCGGACCCCACGCTCTGGTTCTGTGGAGTAGGGGTCTTGGCGCAGTGCTTTGCTCTTTGGCATAGGTACTTCTCCAAACAAGTAAAGGAAAACCGTCGTTTGATTGCACAAGTCAGACCAGTTTAGCTGCGCTGTTTACACTGGGTGGGCTCAGTGGAGATCGGCTGCCATGGAAACCATTTCCAAGTTGGCCTTCTTTGTATCTGTTCTTCCTTTTTTTTTTTTTTAATTTTAATTTTTATTAGTAAAACTTTGCAGTACATAGTGATTACAGTCACTGTGGGAAGTTGGTACATATATACAACCTCTCAATCCTTTTTATATCCTCTCACCCTCTCCTCCCCGCCCTTTCCCTCCGGTGCTTGGTTCCTTTCCCATTTGCAGGAGATCTGTCTCCCTGTTTCTTATTATTTGCCTTTTATATTGCACTTTAATTATTTATACTTTGTGTTTCTCACATAAGAGAAACCATGTGATATTTAAGCTTGTGTGTTCTCAGGCTGCATCCGTTTTTGTTCAAATGATGCCAGTTTGTCCTTCTTTACGGCAGAGTAGCATTCCATTGAGTATAAACACATTTTCTTTCCCCATTCATCTGCGGAGGGAGTGTCGTTCTTTCCCTACTTGTTAATTCACTCGCTTGTTTATCAGAAGCTGAGCTGAGACATCGTTCTCCATGGTCAGCAGAGCTGCCAGCTGGACGCTCTAGCGCTGTTCTATCCATTAGCGCCCTTAGGACTTAGACAGACGGCCTTGATTCCATACACGGGTGCGAGATGCCAGTGAATGATGAGTCTGCGACAGCCTAGAGCAGTTGTCCCTGTTCAGGGACGTCTGTGCCTTTGGAAAACCTTTACAGGAACAGGCTGGGGCAGCACAGTGGGCAGAGCTGGCTGTGCCAGGGATGGAGCAGAGTGAAAATAGGTGGCTCTTTTTGAATAAGCGCATTGCGAATCGGCTGTGGGGTGTGTGATGGGCCTGAGCTCCTTCAAGCCGGGGATTTAGTGCAGCGACCTAAGTGCTGCCTGGCAAGTACGAGGTCATGAGTTCGATCCCTCGTGCTAAAAAAAACAAAACAAAACAAAACAAAACAGCTCCTTCAGGGAATAGAGAACCAGAGTGTTGACCACACGTTCTCATTTGCCTACGAGTATCACTAGTGCGGGGGAAGGAGGGCGGGAGACCACGAGGCATGCACTGGTATGTCTTCTGGACATGGGGTCACGAGTGATTAATTGAACCACCAGTCTAAAGTCCTTTCCCTGAAACAGCTAGGCCCCAGGAGAGAACAAGGCTTTGCTAGCATTCATGTGGGCTCAGGTGTGTCTTCAAATTAGTCTCAAAGCCAATGACCTGGGGTCTCCTGGGGCCTGAAAAAGAATTCCACACGTAAGAAGCCTAGATACAGGAAATGACACTCAATCATGAATATCTCTGCTCAGGAAAGGATAAAGGAGAAGGAGTTACACCAGCAAGGGAAAATGTGCTTGTTTGCTTTGCTGTTTTGTTCAACTGTACCCAGAGACAGGAAGTTAGTTAGTTTACTCTGAACAGCTAAGAAACCCTGCTGTTTGGCTACTTTGCCTGTGCTCCGGTGGTGACTGTGTGTATTCCGTCTTTCTCGCTGCTTCAAAAGGATGCCATTCATAAACATCACACTGGTTTTTAGTGGGATGACAAAAACTGTTACCTGCCTTCAGAGAAACAGAAACAGGGATGCCACCCTCTCACTGAGCCATAGTTCTTTGGGTCTTGGTGGAACATTGCTCTGGCCTCCTCCACTGTCGCTCCACTCTGTCCAAGTCAGCTATGACTCCTGGTCCCAGGGCAGTGGGGCAGCAGTGTCTACGGTGGCTCGATGCCCCTCTGCCCATGCGCCCTCCTTCTGCCCACACTCCTCCCCCCTTGGCAATGTCACACGCAGATGGCCTCCTTCCTCCTTCTGTGACCTTCCCCTTGGTTTCCTTCGCTTGCTGTCCTCCTGCCACCTGTTCCACAGAGGTCAGAGTCCTCTGGGTGGGTCCTGGGCTGCTTCCCTCTGCCATCCAGCCCCAGCGACTGCTGCCCATTTCCTACGCCTCCTGCTGTCTCCACGCAGGTGTCTGTGCTCCAGACTCCATCCCTGCATCGTCCTGGAAGTGTCTCCCTGGCAACCCGACCAACGCCAGATCCAGCTTCTCTTTCCACCCAGGTCCAGAGATCAGCATTCTCGCTCTGACCCTGGGCCCTTTCCTGCCTTCACTTCTCATCCTGCTTTGTCTGCCTGCCAGGCTGTGTGTCTTTCACCCACTGATTTCTCTCCACCACCAGCACATTCATCAGGCCACCATTGAAGGTCACAGTCCCAGTGCCATCCACAGTGACACCTAGTCTGGGGGACATCCATACATCCCGTCCCTCACACTGTACTCCTTCTGTGCCTTTCCTCGGCTTCCCCTCCCGGGATCCCCCTCGGCCCCGCCTCATTCACCCTTCCCTGCCTTCGAAGCGACCTCGTGCAGTTCTCCATCGTGCGGATGGAGGCCGTGGCAGCCCCCTTCTGAGTCCCCAGGGTACGTTGCCAGGGTAGAATCTCTCTACCTTCTGTCACTTCGGCAGAAAGGATTGGTTCTCAGCCCATCATGCGAGACAGCAAGTGGAACAGGCACTGTCATCGTAAGGGTCCCATAAGTATGAGCCAAGGACAGAAAGTGCTACGCACTTCCTCTGTGCTCCCAGGCAGGTGGACCTGCCATCTGCATTTCATACCACGAGTAGGTGGAGTGCATAGGTCCTGGTCGGCAGTACTGAATACTTCCTACAGAATTACTGACATTATTTGTATTTCTTTCCAGTGGGGTTGGATTAGCTTTCCTCTTCTGCTGGCTATTGATGACCATTGTCGTTCTTACTTTTATCATGGGTGTAAATATGGAAAAATTGATCTGTGAGCCTTATGCAAACAGGAAGTTATTCCAGGTAAGTGTGGTTTTCTGTTCACTGTGACAGGACTTGAAGAAACACTTGCATTTCCCCCGTAACTTGTGACCTTCAAGAGCAGTATAAAAACATGAGCAGTTTTTTTGTTTTTATTTTTTAATTTTAGACTCTGTCATGCTAAGTTGCCTGTGCTGGGTGGCCTCAGACTTACGGTCATCCTGCTTCAACTCCCCAGAGTGCGGGATTTCAGGCACTCCCAGCCAATCCCAGCCAGTCTGATTTGAATTCAACAAGCTGGATTCTGTTTGTGAGAGAAAAGATTTATATTATATGTAAATATATATATATATATATATATACACACACACATACAGTCACACATATGCACACACATACACACATATGTATATACACACAAGGTACATATATGTATATAATAGTATTCATATGCTTATACATATGTGTATAATAGTATTCTTACTTTCTGATTATATGTGAAATCAGTGCCAGGAATTAAAGCCTGCATGTCCGTGTCAGTTTTAATATTATTGGAGACTAAAAATCATACCTCACACCTGTAATCCCAGCTACTCAGAAGGCTGAAGCAGGAGGACTGCAGGTTAGAGCCCAGCCTGGGTATTTAGTAAGAGTTGTATCAAAATCAAATTTTAAAAATGGCTGGGGATGTAGCCATTTTTCAGTGGTAGAGTAGCAGTGGGTTCCATGCCAGTACAGGAAAAAACAATTCTCAGCAGAAGCTCCTTGAGATGACTGAGAAGTGGAGAAGGTAAATTCTCAATTTTCCCCATGGTTCTTCAGAGGTTTCTGACATTTTAAAGAGTTCCTCAAGCCCAAAGCCCGCTACCCAGATGACTTGGGGCTGTGCGTTTGAAGTGAAAGAAGCCAGTAGACGGCAGCTTGGTGGCAGAGGATTGTCCCAGGGGACGTCCTCTGGGACAGTCAGGGGCTGAACTCAGGCTTCAGGGTCCCTCTGAGACCGGCTGCTGCAGCCTTCAGGACTCTGTCCGGATTTTACCTTCTTCACTGACAAGGTTTTCATTCATGTCTCTGGCTTCTCACTTGGGTATCCAGTGTTTTTCTCTGGATTCTGATTTTTAAAATAAATACACTTCCCTTTCCCTCTTTTATTGTGCGTATATTTTGCACCTCAAGTCTGTAATGAAGTCAGTTGAATGACTAGAAGGTAAACAGTTGTCATGGTGATGTTTGGTTAAGGGAAATGAAAGTGCCAGTGAATCACGTTATCTTTACTTGGCCTTTTAATAACACTAATAAGATATGGAACCAGGCTTCGGTATCTGCTCTGTATTTACTGGACCATTAAAAAGTGAGTCTTTAAAAGCAAGGGATATTTCAAAACCATTTATTCAGATTGATTATTCCTAATCCAAACAAATCTGAAATCCAGAATTTTCCCAACTCTGGAAGATTTTAAGCACTGACATGACATCACAAAAGGGAAAATTCTACACCTTGACACTTTGTTTCATGTATAAAATAATTTAAAAGATTGTATAAAATGACCCTTGGGATGTGTCTAAGGAGCATGTAAAGCATAGATGTGTTACATTTTTAGACTTGGGTCCTGTCCCCGTTTTGTAAATATTTTGAAGTCAGAAAAAAGTTCTGAAACCCTTCCGGTTGCAAGCGTTTCAGAAAAGAGATGTTCACCCGATACAAACCAGCTGCATCCCCAGTCACGTGTTAGTCTGTCTACCTTAAATATCTGCGTTGTGGAGTCAGAGTGTATGAGTTTTAACTCATTTTGTCCACAGAGAAGTTGTGAAGGGTTGGGTCTGTAGCTCCATGATTCTGTATTAACTATTTGAAGCAAAATTCCCAGTTTCTAACGTGTTTACTGAAATAAAGTTGAGTTCTCAAAGAAAAAAGTTCAGTAACTTTGGTGCTACCCAGAAGTCAATTGATTTATTCCGGTTACACTATTATTTTCTGGCTTTAGGTTGGAAGTTGATGAGATGTATCATGACATAAAAAGCCCCAAAGTGTTTAATAGAATGTTTATTTTACTGTATGTATGCGTGTTAATGTAAACTGTCTTTTAAGAAATGTTATTTCATTTGTTTTAGGTTTTGGACACCCCCTACTTACTAAATAAGGAATGGGAATATTATCTCTCTGGCATGGTACTTAAAAAACCAAATGTTAAACTCACTTTTGAACAAGTTTACAGGTATCAATAAGTGCATTACATATTTTGCTATGCAAAATGTCTTTTCTCCAGAATTACAAAATTGTTTTCAAAGTGTTTCTTTTAACCTTACTCATAAGACTTGCCAGCTTCAGAGGTATGCTGTTCTCTAGTCTTAGCAAAGAGAATAAAAATGAGACTGAAAAGATAATCTTGAGCCAAAAACTTTTGAGACCTGGTGATGTCTCAGGGTTTCTCTTCCAAGGTATCCTTCGGATGCTTTGGGTAAGGTGACCCTAAGGGGCATTAACAAGACCTTGTGAGAATTCAGTGAACAGTCTAAATCCCAGTTGTCATAATAGTAATATAATTATAGGGCTGGTCCAAACAATCCAGCCAGCCCTCTCCCTCTGCTTCTGATTCCCTGTGTCATTGGACAGCTCCACTTTCTCTCCACTCAACAGTGTTTGTGACAGTAAGACTCTCATCTGGGGGACGTTTTAGAGTCCAGCAAGGTACCTAGGATTGGAACAGTGCCCCACATGTCATAATGCAGTAATACTATCCTCCCTTCCAACTGTTGATCAGCATTTATTTCCCTATCTCTGACACATGAGGACATGGGGAACTCCATAACCGAAACGCTAGTATCCGTGGAATGCTCTCTGGTACACACATTTCTCTCAACCTCTTAAAACCACCTTGAATCTTCAAGGTCCCATGGGCTGCTGCAGTGAGGTACCACAGACTGCTCTGTGTAATGAATCCTTCCCTTTTTTCAACCTTCCCATCACTTGCCTCTTTGCACTTCCAGTGAGGGGGAGAGACCCTCTTCTTAGTGGTGAGGTGAGGTGTCTGCCAGATGAGGTGACCAAGTGAGTGTTCAGGTAGCCAGTGTCCTTCCCCTGGAAACGCCCTCTCCACCGAGCAGGTCCGCTGAAGTCATTTTCCTGCCTGTGAGCTGCCTTCCCACTACCTTGGTCACTTTCCCACGCTGGACCTCTTCTGCCCACTAGTAAGTGTGTTTTAGTATATGTGCTGCCGAAGCGAGCACAGTAAGTGTGTTTTGAGGTTCAGCAGCTACATAGCCACGTCTTCACGTGAAAGACCCAGGAGCCCTCAGGGTTAGAGAGTTTTCTTTCAAGCCCCCAAGTAGTTGTAGGTCATCTACCAGGACAGGGAATGAGCTTGTCCCTAGCCCTGGGTTCTGAGGAGTCAAGAGTTCACCAGTTTTTTTCTTGCCTCTTAGTTTAGCTTTTGAAGCAGTCCCCCAAATGTTGTATAATATTCTTTCCTCCCTAGTCTAGTGCTACTTCATGGCATACCCTTCTGTAGACGGTAAACAGTCCCTAGTGATAGCCTTCTGTGTTTGATCTCTGCTCTCAGCCATACAGGAAGAAGTCATTTAAAGATTAGACAGCTTTGTGTCACTGTGACAAAAGACCTGAGAATAACTTAAAGGAGGCAAAATTTATTTTGGCTCATGATTTCAGAGGTCTAGGTCCGTGGTTACCTGACTCCATTGGTTTTATGCCTGTGGCGAGGCAGGACATCATGGAAGAGCATGGTGGAGGAATGCTGCTCACTTCCTGGTGGCCAGGGAACAGGAAAGCCAGAAAAGGTGGGGTCAGGGCCAAGATACACTCTTCAAAGGCATGGTCCTGGCGACCTCTTCTGCCACTTAGTCCCTGCCTGCTAGTAGCTTATTCAGCTGTGATCTCATTAATGGGTGAATCCACTGGTAAGGTCAGCATTTCCATGATCCAGTTATGAGTTAAGTTTATGGACAAAGTGGACTGAAGGTCTGGACACCCTAGCTCGTCATGGCCTCACCTTTACATATCTAAGCATGTATTTATCAAGTGAAGTCAAAATATTGGAAATACAGAGGGGAAATGGTCATGGCAAGGGCTTTAATAAAGACCATGACAAATTTCGTGGGGCATCTCTTTCTAGCAAATATCATTTTGACTTTTTTAAAACAGAGTTTATTTCTTCGCTATTTATCAACTTGTCCACAGCAGAACAGGAAGTAGCACGGAGGAAACAGACGGAATGATGTGTTTATCAGACCCATTGCGTCTGTTCCAAAACTAAGACAGGGAAAGGAGTCAGGAGGGGTGAGTGCTGTGGATTCTTTCTGCCAAAGGTGGCACTTTGAACCCAGTTGTTATCCACAGATGGCACAGTGAAAAACAGACTCTCGCTTCATTATTAACCGTGGGCACAGGTAGCCACATTGATTTTGTGGGTCATGATTTCTGTTTCTTCCCACAGTGATTGCAAAAATGATAAAGGCATTTACACCTCACTGAAGCTAGAGAACTACTTCAATGTCAGTGAGGAGCTCAGCATTCAGAAGGTGAGTCAGCAGAACCAGCTGCATACTTGACATTGTTGAAATGGGTGTGAGATTCTTTAAGATAAAATAACCAGCTGAAAGTGGCATTTAGTATATCCGCAAGGTTGTGCAGTCCTCCCATTGGTCAAATTCTGTATTACTGTCTCAACTCCAACCCCTTGTCTATTTTGTGACTTCAGTTTTCCTAGTAGATCCTCAGTGGGACCTCACTCAAAACTCTTCCCAGTGGAAGATTTCATTTCACTGAGTGTTGATGACCCTGTAGGAAAAAGTCCTACATGTTCCCCAAGGAGGTTGGTTCTCCAAGACCAGCCTCCCTTGTCTACCAGCTCCCAGATCAGAAAGAGTGGCCCATACTGTCCTCACTCTATGTGGCACTTGGCCCTGAGATGGGCTCTGCTGAGCTCTGCTGGCCCTTGGTGAGAAGCAAGAAGGCTAAAGCAGACAGTGACCTTCTTGCCTGATTTGCTCCAGTCCACATCCCAGACTGAGTCTTTAGACTCTTAAGAAGGACAGTCCAAAACACACCAGGCAGAAGAAAACAGTAGAATCTCTGCTGCCTGGGTCTAGAGCACCATTAGCCCAAAAGGATCTAGAGTGCTGTCCTCCTTTGTGACTTCCACAATGACAGCAGATCCCAAGAGGTACCAAAGAAGGAGGTGCCCTCCCAGTCCTACAGTTTGCCCGCTGAGGCATCACAGAAGTGACCACAAGACCATGATGATTTATTTGATGGTTCTCAAATGTGAGGAGCTTTATTTGAAAGGTGCATGTAAGTTTTCCATTGATTATCTTCCCTAAGCACTCCTTAACATGTCCATAAACAAAATACAGTTGTGTGACTAAATCCTAACTAGAGCCTAACTAAATCCTAGCTCTCTCCTTTGCCTATCACACCATGAGCCACTTCCCCTGTGCCATGCAGAGTTGCAATCAGAAGAATCTCACCTGGCTTGCCCGCTGCCTGAAGCCACAGACAGGTCATTAGGACCACTCCAGATCAACAACCATATTGCCTTGACCTTTGCCCAAGTAACCAAACCCTCTTTCCCAGAGGGTATCTCCCACACCTTCCCTCTACCCAGCCCCAGCCTTGGGCTGTTCCCGTCCCTGGAATGCCACCCTGACCTGTCCCTTCCAGCATCTCTGTTTGTCAAGCCGTGGAGTTCACGAGCTACCTCCTCTCTGCTGTGCCTCCAGTCCATGAGAGCTTCTGAGGTCCTTTCTCCTGGGTGGCCCAGTGGAGTTCGTGTCCCATTCTTGTGACACACATTTGTTCCTTTTAAGGTCTTTGAGGGAAAAGATAGAATGAAGAGTGCTTGCCATGGATGTAGGGAGGCAGGGAAGGAAGAAATGCCCATCAAATGCCTGCATACATTTATGCCTGCATAATTTTATTGCTGTTTTAAAGCCTTAAGTTGGTGACATTCTTTGGGAATAATGCACTGGTTTAAAACTTGTTTCATGCAGCATACTGGAAACATAATCAATGAAGTTGAAAATCTGAATTTAAATCTTGATAATGTTGTTCTGCTGGATGCAGAAGGAAGAAAAAACCTTCAGGCCTTTGCAACTTCTGGAATACAGAATATAAATTATGACACCTACCTGGCCCAGGTATAATGCATGTTCACATGTGTGATGAGGGGGTTACAGTACCAGATGTGTGTATTTTTAAGATTTGTATTTTTAATGACACAAGATTCACATCACATACAGTCTATTATTTTTAAAGTGAACAATTTAGTAGCATTTATTATATTCATGGTGCTATACAATCGCTGCCTCTGATTCCAAAACATTTTCATTACCCTAAAGGAAATGCTGTATCATTACCAGCTGCTCCCCACTCCCCCAGATTCTTGGCTCCCACCATTTTGTGTTGTATTTCTATGGATTTACCTATTCTGGATATATCATGTAAATAGAATACACAGTGTGTGACCTTTTGTCTGGCTTCTGTCACTTGGTATGCTGTTGAGGTTCTTACGTGTTATGCAGGTATCAGTGTTTCATTCTTTTTTATGGTTGAATATAAAAATGATACGTATAAAGTAGAAGGGAAACAGAGGAGAGGAGAGGAATGGGGAGGGGTAATGAAGGGTAATGGGGTATAGGAACAGTCAGGGTATGTTATATGCATGGAAATTTCACAATGAAATCCAGCAGTCTACATAACTAATATATACTAATAAAAATAGATATTGGAAAAATGGTATGTATAAGTAAGAATGTTGTCTCTTCTAGCCTTGAGCTGGGTGTGGTGGCACACACCTATAATCCTAGCATTTGGGAGGTTGAAACAAGAGGATTGTTATGAGTTCAAAACCAGCCTGGGCTACAATGTGAGCTCAAAGCCAGCCTGAACTGCATAGTGAGACCCTGTCTCAAAAAGACCAAAAAGAAAAAACTTTCCAAAAGTTTCTAGCCTTATTTTATTTCTTTATGATTGTGGATCCATGGTCAATCTGTTGCCTAGTAAATGTTGTTAAGGTTTAAAAATCTCATGTCCATAACATTATTTTGTTTACCTCTTTTGCAGACTGATAAAAGCCCTGTAAAAATGAATCTTTTATCATTTGCACGTGACCTAGAAGCAAAAGTAAATCATTTGGTGAGTTCAAATAATCCCATTAAATGCTATAGGAGTTGTAGAGGTCACATGAGGAAAGAGTGAGGGAAGTGACCAAAGTTTCATTTTTGCACGAGTTTAGCCTTATTGAACAAAGCCTATCCCATGAAGGATAGCAGTTCTCATGGAAAGGCGTGGCCGTGCAGCTTTAATACACATGCAGGAATGCACACATGCGCACTCACACACACGCGCCATTTTTTTCTCAGTCTAGGGAATAGCGATTGAGACTGTGGGAGGAAAACTCCATGAGGCGCTTTGCATTGTGGGTAGTAAGTGGATAATGGTGGACAGAGGCACCATTAGACCCCACGGTCTTGCACTTCATCACCTTCTCTGTGAGTGTTGACTACAGGACCTTCACTGGTCTCTTCCAAGAAGCAGCAGACTAGAAATGAGGACTCGGCTCTGGAGGAAGATTTGGGCTTAGACAGCCTCTTCCTCACACTAGGAGATTGAGCAAGATATTTTGCCACTTTGTGCCTTTGTTTCCCTGTCTGTAAAATGAGGGTACTAGTATCATTCCTGTGGGATTGTTGTCATCGATGAAGTAAACACTCAATGTGGATTAAATAAACAGCTCTTGGCAGAACCTTGGTTTTCTCATCTATGAAGTAGTGAGAAAACCAAGTGTCCTGAGGCTCCATGGAAGGCAGCCAGGCACGAGCAGTGGCTATGGCGTGTTGTGGCAGAGGAAGAGAGAACCTTAGGTCCCTAAGGTGTGGCTGGGAGTCCCTGGGTCTATGAGCTACCCCTCATGGCCTGCCCACGTCCCTGCCCGTTGCCATCATTTTCCAGTTTGGTAGGGCGGGCACAGGTGACACCCTAGCAGGTGGGCCCCTGCTTCGGAGTGTGGAGAGATAAAGTTCATCTTTATTTTCTTCTCTTTGTAGCCCTCAGGAGATATGAAACGTGCCCTCCAGGACCAAGTAGGGATTATTCGACACATTCACCATCAGCAAGTCCTTCCTATGGAACAGTCACTGGTAATAGTCACCAAGCTGTGATATACCCCAGGGGCCTGGGCCAAACTGCTCGCTCCTGGCTGCCTTCCATGGAGCCTCAGGACACCTACTGACCTCCCAGAGCTCCCTGCATCTGCTTTGAGGACCGCAAAGCCAAAATCGTGCCACCCCTCCTCCTCCTCCTTCCTCTCCCTTCTCCCCAGGAGTGTGAGCGGTGTGTTGCCGTGGGTGCCTGGCTTCTGTCCCTTTGCTCAGATTTCTGCGACTGCTCACAGGTCTCCTTAACCACACATGTAGCACAGTGCTGATGACTTTGCTGTGTCTCAGTCTCACCATTGTCCGATTCTTTTTCTCCAAACTCTGCCTAGAAATATGTGAAGGTAAGGGCAAGTGCTTTCCTTCTGCACCTGGCATCTGCGTAGCTCTCTGAGGCCTCTCATTCCCTTCTCCTTCCCATCCTGGCCTCCCTGGCCTTCTCCCTTCCTGAAGGCAGTAAAGGCAGTTTGCAGGCCAGAAAGAACAAGAGTGGAGGAGAGTGAGGCTGACCTCATTTCACAGCCTGCTTCTGCCTTCTAAAGTATTACAGCTTCTCAGTTTCCTCATATAAGAGGAACATTTTAAAAATTAAAAATAAAAATGGCAGGAATGAATCCTACATTGCTGTTACCTGGCTCACAGTGATGAAGAGAGACTCAGAAATGGGAGAAGTTACTGTGTTTCTATGAGGAACAAAGGGAGAACCATGGGGCAGGGATTACGCCTCTGGGTTAGTTGCTGAGTTTGGAGATGTTCGCTATGTCTGTTCAGTCCAAAATCCAATCTCTGGTTCTAGCTGTAATTGTCTCTTTAGTGCCTACTGATTTCATAACTCACTAGGGAAGTCACAAAGTCCTCCTGATGAATTTGCTTAACGTCTGTGCTGGGTTTTTCACGATTCTCTGCTATCCTTGATCACTCCCGGTACAAAACAAAGTTGTTGACAGCTTAAGTTGGTTTGGCATTTTCTTTAAATGCTTTTCTTCAAGTGGACAGAGTTCCTCGGCCTCTTCAGAGATAGGGCAACCTGTTCATTAAAAGGCAAGTTGTTTTGCATGTGATCTAAACCAGGGATTGGCCAACTATGGCCTTCATGGTCTGGGAGCCAAATCTAATCTGCTGCCAGGTTTTGTAGATAAAGTTTTATTGGAACATGATAGTGCTCACTCACTTAACAACTGTCTGTGGCTGTTCTTGTTTGTAAAGGCAAAGCAGGGTAGTTGGGACTGACTGCAGCCCCCAAAGCCTAAAGTAGTTACCGAATGGCTCTGTATAGATAAAAAATGGCCAGCCTGACCTAATGCACTCTGCTGAACATACCTGTTTTTAGAAATGCTTTAGTGCCTTCCACTTTGATCTAACCTGCATCAAGGGGGTTTCTTGGACTCCTTGCATGCGTGGTGCTGCCCCGCAAGTATGTATCTTGTGCCTTCAAGTGTGTATCCTGATCTTTTCCACTGGTTCTGTGACTTGTGTGTGTAATAATTTTTCTAGAAGGAAACCCTTCCTATGTAGAGTCAACTTTTCTGTCTGTATTGGGGGAGGAGGACACAACACATGATCATGCTGCTTTGTATAATAATTGGAAAATGTTGTATTTGTTCCCCAGAGCAATTTAAAGAAAAATATCCAGACACTCCAACGCATAAGCAGTGGACTGAAGGTCAGCATTTATTTTGCTTTTCTACCATGGGTTTTGTTACCAAATACCAAGCACAGAATTTCAAAGATGTTAACTTTTTAATACAGGCATTTATGTACTCACTTGAAATGAGTTTTCCTACCATATTCTTTCTGCATATGCTTCTTAGGTTGTTAGAGACATAGGTGGACACTGTGTTTTGATGTGGAAGATGTGGGTGTGGAAGGCACACTGCACTTTTACAGAGATAATGTTGCATGATAAACTGTCAATCCCAGAACCTTCCAAGCGCAGGAACTTAGCTTCACTCCTGTGCTGCCCACTGGCTCTCTACATAGCTTCCCCATGAAATACCCGGCTCAGGAGCAACTGCTGGCCGCCCCCACGTTCCCTTAGTGGAGGACATGTGTTCAGGGGTAAAGGGAAACGCTGGTCGTCCTTCAAGCACTGTTCAGAACCGACAGCACCGCCACTGCCCCTACTGCATGGGCCAGAGCAAGTGACGCGGCCACGTCTGTGGTCATCATCATCAGGCTGGGAAAGTATAGGTGCTATCAAAGACCTCGCCCAGTACCTGGCTCCATCAAGCGCTTGTGCTAGGCCCTGTGCTTCCCCTGCCCTCTGGGGGCTGGGCCAGCGCATGGGGTGTGGGACTCAGTGACCACTTCAGGGGGCTGTCCATTTCTATGGGTTCTGCATCTGCAGGTTCACCAACCACAGAATAGAAATATTTTCGGGGAAAAAAATGTGTCTGCACTCTACACGTATAGATTCTTTGTCATCATTATGCCCTGAACAAAACAGTATGACATAGAGTCAAAGAGTATAGACTCTTTGTCATCATTATGCCCTGAACAAAACAGTCATGTAGCATTTGTACTGTATTAGGTATTATGTGGTATTTCTACACAGCAGAGTACTACTCTGCTATAAAGAGGAATAAATCTGAGTTATTTGTGGGAAAATGGATGTATGTTGAGACCACAATGTTAAGTGAAATAAATCACACATAAGCTTAAATATCGCATGATTTCTTTTATATGAGAGGTATAAATAATTAAGTGTAAATAATAAACAGTATAAATATTAAAGAGCAAAGTAAGACAGATAATAGTACACAGGGCGATAAATCTTTTGAGATGCACAGGGGATTGAGAGACAGAGGGTGTGGGGAAGAAGAGGAAAAGGGAATAAAAGTGAATTTATGTGTGAGGGACTAGGCATGGTGGCACATGCCTGTAATTCCAGCACTTTGGAGCCTGAAGGGAGGAGGGTGCTGTGAGTTTGAGATCAGCCTGGGCTACAGAGTGAGTTCCAGGTCAGCCTGGACTGCATAGTGAAACTGTCTCAAAAAGACCAAAAAACCAAAACAATACAAAAACCAACATGTGTTAGGTATGTGTCCCAGCTCCCCATGATGTGTAATCATCATGCACTTGCAGACATGTACTAACAAAAAGAAAAAAGTAATCTGGGACGAAGTGAAGTATAGAGGAAGGTATGATGTGTGTAGGCTATTTGCAAATACTGTGCCATTTTATATGCGGGACATGAATGTCTGCGGCCTTTGGCATCCGAGGGAGGCTCCTGGAATTAATCTCCAGGGACAGCTGTACTGGAATTGAGTTGCAAATTGTTTAATTAATCCCTGTGTCACATGATCTGCCTCTGATTGTTGTGTTTTCCAGGAGAAAGTGGACAAGATCCTCGCCTTGCTGGACTCTGCTCAGAGCTTTATCTCAAACAACATCTCCTCTGTTATTGTTGAAGTGAGTTTTCTTTTTAAAATAAGCCTAGCGGTAGGCAAAGCGTGTGTTCACTCCGTGGCTAAATGTCCAGCACATTTAAGCATGCGGTTGTCATTTTAGTGATTTTACTGGTCTTTGATTTCTTTCCAGGAAACTAAGAAGTACGGGAAGATAATAGTGGGATACTTTGAGCGTTATCTCCAGTGGGTCAAGGATGCCGTAAGTAGTAAATCGCTTTATGCATATAAAAGGGGCCACATCTGAGAGGAGTCATTTTCTAGGGTAAAATCTGGAGAAAATAAAATCAAATTCCTGGTAATTTGCTTGGAAGTGAAAGGACTTCACAATATAGAGACCATGCCCTCCAGGGCCAAGCCACAGCATGAGGGACAAGCCCCTTTCGTATCCCTTTGGTTCCTTCACTCACTGTTATCACACGGGTTCTTCCACTTTCTTCTCGCTCCTTTGTCAGATAACAAAGGGGTCCGATAGAAAATCTGGACTAAAGCCTCGTGCTGGACGTGCATGCCGTTCAGTCCCCTTCGCTGTCCTACTGGATGGGTTTTCATGTTCCAAATAACAAATGAATGCAAGTGGGAAGCGACTCAGAGAGAACAAGGGTCTTGTTTAGAGCTGTATCTTGCCACTGTGAGCCTCCTCGCTACAAATTAGATGTCAGCTCAGTGTCCCGGGAATGGAGGTCCTTTTGGGAAAGCAGGCCAAAAGTAAGTGATGTGCGTAGTTTTCATGGGGTTTTCTGAGTGTGACTCAGTGAAAGTTTGCCTTCGTTTCTTGTCCCATAGATCACTGAGAAGATGTTATCCTGCAAGCCCGTGGCCACCGCCCTGGATTCTGCCATTGATGTCGTGCTGTGCAGCTACATTGTCCACCCTCTGGTAAGACTTCCTCTTTCCAAAGGAGGCATGATAAACCCCCCATCGTGGATCCCCTCCCAGACTGTAACATGTGCTCTAATACTAGTTTTCTGCTTGGATTTGATATAGTTCTAGAATCTAAACCCTAAGCTCTAGTTCAGTGAGTTAGTACTGATACCTAATAGACTAGACAGGTGAAAGTCCTGGTTGCGGATCTTCATTCTTTCCTAAATCGCATGACAGAAGTCAGAACAGAATTCCTGTTTGGAGGAATCATCAGAAAGGAAGTCACTGGCAAGCTGATGGCTAATATTCCAGGACTCCAAGTGGAACTGGCTGTACAACCCCAGAGCTACACCCAAACTTACTTTATTTCAAAGACCTCTAACATGTGACCGGTGCGACAATAAATTTCAGTTAATCAGGTTTATTCCTCCACTCTGTTCACCGCCCAGTGTTCACTGACTCTCCCAGAGCTGATTTCTCACTAGCTTGGCTGAGTGTCGCAGTGGCTTCTCTCTGCATCGGGATAAAAATGGCGCCCCTCGCTGGTCACCCCAGCTCTGCAGACCAGGGTGCCTGCCCACCGCGCCTCCTTGGGCACTATTGCCCACCCCCTTCTCCCCGTGCTCCCACCTTCTTGTTTTCTTTCATTTCTTCCAGTGCGTCTCACTGTCCCCACGCCAGGCCTTTGCACAGGTTCCCTCTCCTGTCTCTCATCACCCCCTCCACCCTGTGCCCCCAGCTAACTTCCCCAGATTTTGTAACATATTCTAAACTCAAGCTCCGCTTCTCCATTTGAACTCTGACTTTGAAAAACAACTGAAATTTTCTGAGCTTCCTCACCTGAATGGGGCTGCTTTGCACGTTCAGTGAGATCATGTGAATGCCATCAGCACCATCCTCGATAGTGACACACTCAGGACGTGTTCCCATTATTGCTTGTTCAGTTTTCAGGTCTCAGCCCAAACTAGCCTTTTTTCCAGAGAGGAAGCTCTGATCCTGCAAGCTGCAAAGCTTCCTTTTCCACATTCCCACAGAATGCTCTGCTTTTCCAGTAGCGATGTCGTTGCTGTTGAATTGCATATGTCTGTGATTCTCTGAGAGCTGTTCCCTGCAGCACACGCTAGATGGAACCCCACAAGTACAGGGCATGTGGCTGTGGCATCCCTCATGGGGCAGGCTCTCCAGCAGGGAGCATCACTGTGGAGTGAATGGATGACCACACAGGCATCTTGTGCATTATATTTTGCCCTGTGGCCCTGGCCCTGCCTCACTCCCATGTCCATCTGTCTGCTGGGCAGGCTTTTGTGCCCAGTAGAAATGATCCTTCCAGTCTTCAAGCTGTGCGCATCCTGGGCTCTGGCTTCCTGCTTGCTTCCTTCCTCTGCAATTTCTTCCCATTGTGTCTTGTACTTGGTAGCTCCTGCTGCGATTTGAAACTGTCATTAGCAGAGTCCTGAGTTTACTTGCTTGATTCTGAACTGACCTGCCCCCCCCATGCCCATCCTTCATCCCCAACCAGTCAAGTTGCCCAACCTCCAGATGCCTCGGGCAAACAGAGATAGCCTGGAGGCTGCTGGGGAGGTGATAGCTGGGGCTTTGTAGATGGTGACTGAAAGAATAAGAAGCACTCTGGGCATCTACTTTCCCAACAAAATAAATCACAGGTCAACTAACATGCTTCTTTTATATCTTGATTGATACTCAGAGGGTTGAGGCAGCTTCTAGCAAAAGGATAAGGCCATAAAACTCTAAAATCTCTCTAAGCAAGATTAGAAACATTAACAGATCTTCCAGTCAGCAAACAGGGAAGTGAAGGAAGAGCACATTTATGGGAAATTAGAGATCAGAGATGGACCACCGAGATGCAAAGGTAGACTTAGCCAGGAGACAAGCAGATATCAGGACCGAGCCAGGAGAGATCAGGTGGCCACTGCTATGTCCCCGCTGTATTCTGCAGCATAGTGGCTGGCAGAGTGGCTTTGGGTGTTGCTGCACCGTTGCCCGAGCAGGGAGTTGGAAATGAACTTCTGTAGGAACCTGGGGATTACAGGTGTGCAAGATAGGCTGAGCAGGATGCTGGCCAGATGTGATGCACAGCCTCCATGGTACCCACAGGGTCATACTACATGCATAGCTGCTCTGATTGGCTGAGAAGATTAAGGAATGTGAATATATTTGCATATGATCCTGTGCATGTTAGTGATGTGGAGTACACCAGATCCCCCTTGACGGAAGAATCACCCCCTTAGCTACACTTGCCTGGCTGTCGCTCTGTGGAAGCAAGGGCTAAGTGTCAGGCAATGAAACCTCAGATTTTTCAACAAAACATGTAAATCCAGGTTTATGTGTGAGATCTGAGTCACAAATATCAGCAACTATTTTAAAAAGAATACTTCAAACATTACTTTTTAGATCAAACACAGTTGAATTCAACCGTGGGCAACCTTCACAATAGGTTAAATTAAATATGGAGCATTCCTTGAGACTCTGGGGTGCACTAAGCACCACTTCGGCCTTCATCAAGATGAAGGATGCCACCGTCCCAGATGCGCAGAGGCAGAACCACAGCAGAAAGCAGGACTTGAGGGTGGACCTGTTGAACTGCCATTCTCTTGGTCAGAGTCAGGCGGCGGGGGTGGGGGCATGGAGTGTGCGGGTGGAAGCTACTTTGGAGGGTCCCAGACTGAATCCTGGCTTCACCACTGGCTGCTTCTGCTCCTCTTTTGGAAGATAAATAAGAGGATCCACTTAAGGTTTCCAGAAGAATAACTGGATTATAACTCAGTGTAATAACTCAGTGTTTTGGGCCAGGGATTTAGCTCAGTGGCTTAAGTGCCTGCCTGGCAAGTGCGAGGTTGTGAGTTTAATCCCCGGTGCAAAAAAAAAAAAAAAAAATCTCAGTGTTTCACACAATGGCTGGTTTGTGTTAGGTTCTCAAATAAGTTTAAAGAACAAAACTAAAACTTGTGTTAAAATTGCAAAAAAAATTTTCCCCCAAGTGATTGTTATTTTGCATATCATATCTTCAAGCAGTTTAATTCTGCTGATTATTTTTTTTTTTCTCCCAGAATTTGTTTTGGTTTGGCCTAGGACAAGCTACTGTGTTGTTACTTCCGGCTATAATCTTTGCTGTGAAGCTGGCCAAGTACTATCGTCGAATGAACTCAGAGGACATATATGACGAGTGAGTAGCTGAGTGTCTTCTCCTGGAGGCGGGGGGCCATGTTCCAAGTAGTGCTGCTTCCCAAGATCTACTAAAGATGAGCTCTGATGAGCCTGAACTTGAACCTTTTCTTTGAGTAGCGGGTCATTCCTGTTCTGGTGGGTTGGTTTATGTTTTTTACTGATTTTCTTATGCTTGTCAGGTTTTCTTTCTCTTGCTTGATCTCAGGTTCTTTAACCAACCTCTCTATTTCTCGTTCACAGTTCCACTCTCTCAGGGACCTGGCACTTTACTTTATGATAACTGTTATTGCTACTTTTCCTTTTGGCTCTGTAGTCCACCTTTTGCTTGTGTGTGGTGACCTCGGTGTCTCATTGTCACTTCACTCATCTTCTCAATGTATTTTTCTCTAGAATTTGCACTGTCAGCATCCATCCTGGAGTAAAAATGTGGGGGATGTAGTTGTTGGGCTTGAATAATAACCAGAAAATAAATAATTCTATCTCCCCTTTTTGTATTTTATAGTGTTGAAATTCTACCCATGAAAAAGTAAGCCTTTTTTGTTTTTAACTCTCTATAGATGGGATGGGGGAGGCTTTTATTATTATTTAACAAATTTTTAACTGAAATTAATGACATCTTGATTGCATTAAAAATGCTAGACATATCCAAGTAAAAATTATGATCCCTCTTAAAATGAGAACCAGCACATAGAAAGTACTTAAGAAATACAAAGGAATGAACATTTTATGTGTTAGCTTTATTTATCTATACAGTAGTCATCTCCATCTTCAGTTTCTAAAGGGAGTGAAATGCACATATTAGACTTTGCAGAGTTAACATACCGTCACAACCATTCATGACCATTACATTGTCTTTGTATTCTGTGGTGTAAACACTTCATCTTAGAGATAACATGGTGTTTTTGGTATATTTATTTTTGTTACAGTATGGAAAATGGTAATAATGGTTATCATAAAGATCATTTATATGGTGTTCACAACCCCGTTATGACAAGGTAACGCAAAGCCTGGAAGTGCATGCCTGTTGTGTGACGAATCTGCTCGTTTCCTGTAGATCAGACCCTGAGCCCTCTGCATGCCGCTGACCCCTCACCTGTCCCTGCCTGCAAGATTCTCTCTTTGGCTGTCTCTGCCCTACGTAGCATTCCACAATGCCATAATTTTTGCATTTTTAATGGATTTCTTAGTAATGGAATTGGGCGACCACTAAAGTTTGGTTTCATCTTAAAATGTTATGTGTGGCTCCTCTAAATAATTACAGATTAAATGCATGCACACCTTTGATTTAGCATTTCTCTGCACTAGATAAATTTAAGTATTTATGGTTTTCCAGATCTACCCTTTGTTCCTTCTTCCCTTCTTCCTTTCCTCCTTTCCTTCCAGTAAATTAACTATAACCAACCAGAAAAAGAGCTCCAACCTTTCTGCCAAACTCTTTATGAGTTTACACTCTCTAGAATTAAGGAGCTTCCTGTGGTTCTACATGTTTACCAGGTATCTCTGAGTATGAGCTACCAAGTGTCTTCTTCCCAGGCTCCACCAAACACATGTCAACCTGGGACCTTTCTGCTGAGATGAGGTGTGGGCAGGATGGAGAGGCCCAGCAGCGAGCTACCTTCTTTGGTGGATGCGGTCCTCCCTCTGTGCACACAGCTGGTCCCACACCAGTGTTCTTTGCCTCCCCACCAAGGGATATCGCAAGCAGGTGCAAAGCTGTGAGTCTAGCATCAGTGTTAGAGTGGTCACCTTGTCCTGGAAGGCCCACATTCTATATGGGACGCATCCAGTTAGAAGGTCACCAGGGGACCCCCAGAAGTTTCTCTGTAGAGCCTCTCAGCCTAGGTGGGGGCATCCTTATCTTAGGCAGGGTTGCCTGGTAACAGCTGGTGCTGTACCTTTGTCAAGAGAAACAGAACCAGAAAGTTATCAGCGTTCATCTTCTCAGCAAAATAAAAAGATTTTTCCTAATTTACCACTTGAGCATTATAAAAACTTCAGAACTTAATGTGCCATTTAGGGAAAAAGAAATTGTCTTCATGTCTTTGGGCTGTTAGAACAAAATAGTATCAGCTAGATGGCTGCTAAGTGACAGGAATTTATTCTCCCAGTTCTGGAGGTAAGGAAGCGACAGTCGTGCCGTCGGGCTCAGTGTCTGCTAAGGGCCGTCTTTCTCAGAGACAGGACCTGCTCGCTGTGTCCTCTCGTGGCAGAAATGCCAAGCCAGTGCTCCAGGCACCTCCCCGAGGACCCCACCTCCTCACATCTTCACCTGGGTGCTAAGGACGTCAGTTTATGAATGAGAAAGAGATGTAAATGTTCAGACCACAGCAGAAATGGCCAATAGTCCAGAACAGAGGCAGTGCTTTCAGAAGTGGCAAATAGCCTTCATCTCACTTGCTTCTTGAAGTTCACTAGACATGGTGGCTAAAGTCCTGCGCTGTGAGGTTGATACAGGACGAGTGTCAGTTAGCCCTAGGGTGAGTAGGCAGTACCATGGCCTGCCTTTTCATGGGATGCTGCCATTGCTGGGTGACTGAGATTATGAACTGAAATCTTCAAGATCAAAAGGGCTTTTCGTGGCCTGTGTAATCAGTTCTCCCAGGACTTAGTAGGACTTAGTGGAACTGTTTCCTGGTGCTTGCCTCCTGGTTGTAAAGTCTCCAGATGACCTCTCTAGGGCCAGAAATGTCATTGAAGCTTCTTGGAAGACACTGAAGAGAAGGACAGGTGTGGGTGGGAGGGGGTCATGAGTCAGGTCTCCTTGCAGCAGTGCTGAGACTTAGGTCCAGGTGGGAGTAGAAGTCCAGGTGGGGCTGCCAAAGCCTCAGTCCTGGATGGAACAGGTGGATTCCGGGGAATGACAGATTCCCTGCTCTGCACATGCTCTGGTCACATGGGTTTAGTAAAAAGTTCTGGGAGCCCCTGACCCTGTGTGATCCTCCAGGCCTTGGTCAGGATGGGGGTGGGGGTGTTCTTACATAAAGGCAAAGTGCATCATTGACTTAGCAGATACCACCTCCTGGCCACTTCCTGTGTGGTTCAGGTTGCCCAGAGCACGTGGTGATGGAGACCACAAGAGTGAATCCAAGCTAACTCGGCAAGGGCCCCCAACAGTGTGTGACGTCTGATCTGCAAGAAACGTGGCCCGCCTGTCATGCCCTGGCCTCCTTTAGTGTTCCATGGCCTGAAGAAACAGGTCCTCAAACTACCCCATTCCACTGGCTCCTGGTCCCTGTCACATCAGAATTTTGGGGAACTGGTTTCAGTTGCTTGGATTGGTTTGTGTTGCTTATTTCCTGGCTCTCAGTTCTCTGAAGCATCCCCCTTTTACAGGAGGGAGTGGGGTAGACCTGGGTCAGGGGAGGACCCAGGGGTGCAGCTGGGGTGCCCAGCATCCCCCACCTTAGAAGGCAGATGCAGATGTTCTTTGGCAGAGACCCCAGAGCCTGCCCTCCTCACAGTGTGCAGTCCACTTCCAGTCTGGAGCAGGACACCCAGCCACCCTGCCTGCACCCTATACCTGGAGCCCCGGGTCCCTTCAGTAAAGAGCTTGCTGCTTCACTGAGAGCATAAGGGAGAAACTGAGAGCGAGAGGAGACCTCTGGGAAAGTGACTGTCCCCACTTCCAGCTATCCCTTTGAGGAGCTCCTGCCTCGCAGGAGCTTTGCTGTCCTGGGTGCCCTTCCTCCCTGCCCTCGGGTCTCCCAGCAGGACACCTACTGCAGGGCAGCCTGAGGTTCAAGGGGCCCAGACCCGCTCAAAGTCATGGTTGGGTCAGTGCTAGAGCCGAGCTGCACGCTTGCCTCGCAGAGTCCCCTGCCCACTGGTCCTCCTTGGTTGTCGAGGCTGTGACTGCGCAGAAACTGCAGAGCACAGCAGGGCCACCGATGACCGCTAACCAGAGAGCCGGTCTGAGAACATGCACAGTCCAGTTCTGTGGAACTTGCATTTGCTTCTGCCCTCGGGTCCTAGCAGCAGACTTCAGAAAACTGCTTGTGGCCCATTCTGCACCTGCCGATGTGGTCTGGTTTCCCCTACTCTAGGTCTCGGACACATCTTCTTAGTGACTTTTTCCACTTCTAACCTAGATTGTGACTAGGCACAGTTCCACTTGTGTCTCTCTATCCTCCTTACCCTCTCTCTAAAAGCTATGCAAACAGAATCTGCAGGAACCAGTTTTACTAACAAGCTTTTTATCCCCTGATAAATGCGCAGAGGTGAGGTCTGTATTTATCTGCCTGCCGACACCACGCAAAAACATCTGAAAGTATTACATGCTTTTGTTTTCTAGTGCATCACGATATTGATAGCTGATGCTGAAATGGCTTGAGGTAAGTTTCACTCTTTTGTGTAAAACCATTTATAGGATTATAGCTTTCAGGGCGAGAACATTAGAGTATAATGTTCTGATGGTAATCCTAAGTGGAGAATCTAGGTTAACGTGTAGGTTACACAGTATGATTTTCATATATATAATACAGTGACTATACTTATATGACTCTGTGTTATACATATGTGTGCATATACTGTAAAAAATGAAGTACTAGTTATCTAATAGTACGGGGTTAAAAGATTTTTAGACTTTTTATATTTTAAACCATTTTTTGCAGCAAACATTTCTGTGATTTTTTTTAAACTATTTCAGAAACTAAAATCATAATGAGGTGACCCAAATAAAGCTACCCACGCGGCTGCTTCTTAAATACATTTGTCTTTTCTATAGCACTCCCTATAGGAACCTGTTTTAGGATTATACCTTCCTGAGTTCTATTCCAAGCCAGTTTCTAAAATTTTATTGGATCCTCATTTTAGCTGCAAGACTCCCAAAGTGGAAAGGCTCATGGACTGCTGATGATATCTGGGCCTACCTACAAGAACTTTCCAGATCCAGGAGGAACTTTGGTGGCAACACTGACCCGGGTGGCCCCCAGGGGGCAGAGTCATTGGTCTCCCAGTGGTACTTGGTTAGGAATGAACATGATCACATTTACTGTATGTCCATTACTATTTAAGCATAGTTCTCCCCTCCCATGTTTATTTTTGTTTTGTACTACTTTTTATAGCGAATTCCTATGTAGACACTACAATATATGGGTGTTTGTTCCCGACAGACACGTTTCTATGTCTGACAGCTGTTCAGATGAGATAACTGAGTTCCTGACTTACTTCCACTTGTGGAGTGTGCTAACCCCATACCAGTTTACAGAAAAGATGTATTTTTTTGTATAGTAAATTGTATATATCTTTTACCCAGGAAGAGTTTTTTTTTAAAGCAAATGACTACAGCAGTCTTCTAAACGAGCTTACCATCAGATCAGTGTTGACTTACTGGTGCTGTTGGAAGTAATTCATTTTCACTAAAAGTGGGGTAAAGCCTGTAGCATATCTTTTCACCGGATTTGCACCCACTTTGTCAATGACTTGTCATGATGCTTAGAAATAGATCACAAGAGCAATCGCAGAGAAATCAGCTTGACTTCTCCACTGGCAAATTCAAAGAGAGAGAGAGAAAATATCTTGAGAGAAGGCAGTGATGCTCATCAGAAAGTGGAGCTTTGTTAAAGCATGCTGATCACAGTGTACGCTTTGATGGAGTTTTTTTCATTCATAAGAATAAGCATCAACTGGAATGTCAGTCAATTATAGGGCAGTGAAATACTAGAAGAGCTTGTCATGATTCTTAGATTTTGTATCCAACATGAACGAAGCCTCTGAGTTTGGTCCCATGAGAGTACAAGGTCAATATGTATTTACTTTGGCTGTTCGGGTTGACTTTGTTGTTTCCAAAAGTGATCAGTAGTGAAAAGCTGGTCAAACCAAAGCCAGCTTCTTTCCATGTTCACATCACCGTCCTGAACTATTTCAATAAAAAAGCAACTTGGAAAACATGTGATGTGTTACTTCCTTGAGCAGACCGAAGACTGCAGGTTCCAGGTGATGAAATGTAGCTTAAGCTATGCATTTATTCCCCTCCTCTTCTGCCTAAGTCATCTGTCTTTTAAGACCTCAGTTTTCCAACTCTTTCCTTAGAGAACAGTCCAAGTTGCATACCCTCTAGTCTCCCTACAAGCAAACTCTATGTGATACGCTCTGAAGTATACACAATTCAAAAATGACACACGACATGAGAGAGGCTTGCAATTTAGACAAATTAAATCAGGTAGTGTATCAATCTTTAGGAAGAAATCATTCCTTATTTTTTGAACCTAATTTTCACAGCTATCATTTTAAACACCTCGTCATTTAAGCCTGGCTGAGCTTAATACGCCGTTGCTTGTCTCTGGTGAACTGTGTTATTCAGTGATCTCCCAGTGTCAAACGTGCAAGTGGTGAAGGTAACCTTAAAGGTCTCATCCTTTCTGCACCCCCCAGCACGCCCTCTCATTAGCACAGCACATTTTTCTCTCTCTTTCTCCTGTGCAAGTAATGTCCTCGAAAGAACTCTCAGCACTGCGCCAGCCTCTATTTCCTCGCCTCCATCAGTTCTTCAGCTGCTGAGATCTGGCTTCCATCCTTCCACCCTGGAGGTGACATGACCATTGACCACTGGTGCTTTACACACGCAGCCTTCCGAGGCCCCCGAAGGAGCCCTGGCCTTGGCTGTCTGTCCATCAGCATCCTTCCTGAGCTCTTCTCCTCTCCTGGTCCACCCCTTGCTTTCTCCCTGGGCAATTCCATCATACTCACGCCTTCACATGCCTCCCCTGGGTCTCTGACGCTTTGCTGTAGTCTGGCAGAGCTCTAGCAGTCCATACCCCCTGGCCATCTCCACTGGAAGTTCCTTCATTGAGGGGTCACTCTTCCCTGTAACGGGTTGGACAGCGTCAGACTTTCTGGGCCTCAGTTCTATGTCTAGCTCCCGGGTACCTTAGGAGGAGCCAATAGGCAATGCGTAAGACTTGGCTTGGTTCCAAAATACGTTACAAAAACAAAGACCACAGGGACCACAGGTCCCTGATCTCTGCTGTCCTCTGTACCTTGCAGTTCCTATGCCCATGCGCTCTTTCTTGAATTGCTTCTCCCTCACTGTAGTCCTCCAGCCAGGGTAGGCCAGCTCTGCTCTCCTTACTTCCAACCACCGAGCCTCTTTTCTGTCCCACAAAAGCTACCTTTTTACCATTCCTATTATCCCCTCTAGGTTAGTATGGCATTATGCTGCTTTTAGGCTTCCAGCACCTGTGTTTTAGCTTGACTTGTGGCTGCTTATGTGAGGACTACATTTCCCAGACTCCCTTGCAGGTAGGGAACAGAAATCAGCTTTTAGGATTAAGACAGGAATAGTGACAATAATAGAACTCCTTGGTGCTGAATAGTCAGGGAGGTGGCAGAGATGGCAGGAAAGAGCCCAGCATGCAATAAACAGGGACAATAAATTCCCAGTGTGTAAAGGTCTCTGCACTTGGCTTGTTTCAAAAAACGAAAAGAACACAACTAGAGCCTTTATAGATTTTTTAAAATTTATTTATTTTTCTATAAATTCCCACTGGAGGTAAAATCAAATTTACTGAAAACTCACTTGGAAAGACTGGTCATAACCTCAGGACTGCTGGGCATTGTTGAGCAGGTGGTTCTCTGCCTGATACTGCCGTTGTGGGCAGAGCTGAGTAACTACCTTGCTGGTTGCAGAGTGAGCTGGGCTCAGAGCACTGCACACCCCAGGAACTTCCAGGTCCAAAGTACACAAAGCCCAGCCTTGTACCACCCCCCAATAATCGGCACAAGAGGCCATGTGGTGGGCGCTGCGGCTGCTGGGCCTCGCCCTTTACAAACTCACTGGCATCTGACGGCCTCCTGGCCTTGACGTTTCCCTAGTCCATAAATCCACACTCCAGGTACTTGGAAAGCCTGCCCTCCACTAGGCGAGGGGGGGCAAGCCTTTAATCCCAGCATTCTTTGAGGCTAAGGCAGAAGGATTGCAAGTTTGAGCCCAGTCCAGGCAATTGAGCAACTGAGTAAGGTAAGCTTTTAATATAAAAAGGGCTGGGGATGTAGCTTATTGCAAAGGCCCTGGGTTCAATCCCCCGAACTGCTAAATAAATAGCCCTGCCCTCTCTGGCCCTTAAGTCTAACAAACTGGCAGACTCCTCCAGCATGTTTAATGGCACAGAGCAGGATCAGGGGACACCACTGAGCCCTGCCTGGCCAAAGTCCCTGCCCCACGGCGCCTCCTCAGGCCTCAGGCTGCCTGGGTGGGACAGATTGTGTGAGGCACCAGTGACGCTTTTGGGATTCCCAAAATTCAATCCCTTCTGTTCACACCGGACTCCCAACGCCCACCAGCCCTAACTAACCTCACCTCCACAACCCATTAGCACCTGAATCTGTCCCACAGATGCTGCTGAATGGGTCACCCGAAAATACGTCTGCACCAAAATGATTTTGATACAGAATCAAGTTATTTTCAATCCTTGTTTAGTACAATAAAGATTTTTTTCTTCTGACACAAGTTAAATTCCATGTCATTTGTATTGAACCTAGAATCGATGGTCTGCAATAGACGAAGGCATGGTGACAGCACACATTAGGCAGATTTTTTCACTCATGCTTCATTTGGTGCAGGTAGTACCTCCCAGTGATGTCAGGGTATCCCCAGAGGCTGGCGAGGTGACTCAGCTCCCCAGGGGTGACATCCCTGCATCCCTCAGGTACTTGGCAGGCACCCTGTGCAGGTCTTTCCCCTCACACATACTTTGTAAACCCAAGTATAGTTTTGCATTTGCTAGACCATCTCAAAGACAGGCTCACAAGACCTCAGCATCCTTTGGATGGACTAAACACATAGGCTATCAAATAGGGACCCCCAGGAGACAAAGGAGCCCCAAGATAGCCCTGGACTCCAAGCAACAACTGCTGCAGAACTCCTGCCACACCTTGGTGTATCCCAGATGTTAACAAAAAAGGCTGTTTTTAGGCAAGAGCTGGTTACAGAGCAAGCACCTCATGGTAGGAAAATGCGAAACAGCCCTAAACCTGAGAGTACTCTGAAGCATGGCACAGCTGTAGCCACTTCTCTCCCTCCCCTTCTCTCTCCCTCCCTCTCCTCCCCCTCCCCCTCCCCCTCCCCCTCTTCCTCTTGCTT
This sequence comes from Hydrochoerus hydrochaeris, assembly GCA_004027455.1. Classification (NCBI taxonomy): domain Eukaryota; kingdom Metazoa; phylum Chordata; class Mammalia; order Rodentia; family Hydrochaeridae; genus Hydrochoerus; species Hydrochoerus hydrochaeris. The sequence continues at coordinate 281,132 of PVLA01002041.1, forward strand.
CTCTTTCTCCTTTTTCTTCTTCTAGTTTTTTCTTTCTCTTTTTTAGTACTGCAGATCAGTCCCAGGGCCTCATACATACTACGCAGGTGCCATACCCCTGAGCGATACCCCCAGCCATGGCAGATTCCAATGCACTCAAGAGAGCTTTCTCCTTTGCTCTGGGTGGCTGCCCAACTCCTGAAAGATGCCACACATGTCCCTGGTCTGTGTATGTTCATTTTGTGCTGTGAGATGCCCCCCCCCCGCCCCCAGAGAAAGTCCTGTTTGTTCAAAGCCCTTTAAAGTATGACTTCCCCTTCTTGGGTTCTCTTTCCTCATGCAGGGGTGCAGGCAGGTTTATGGCAAAGGGCATCTCCAGGCCAATACCTGATGGCCTTGTCCTATGGGGGACTTGGCAGCCAACGCTGGGGTGCAAATAAAGAAACATTGGAGAGGAATTCCATTTCCAGACTGGAGGGGGAGATTCCTGTGCTGTGCCCATCATCAGCTCTGGCCGGGGCGCTGGGGAAGCCTGTCTGCATACCCACTGCCGGCTCACTAGCCCTGACCTGTCTGAGTAGAGCCAGCAGCTATGTGTGAGCTGAGCCTTTGCTGCCAGCCCAGTGCCCAACCAGGGCCCTGTGCTGAGGCCATCTGGGTGCTGGAAGGCCAGGCCGGCCATATGCAGCTGGTAGCTTCCAGCATCATGAGCAGAATGGCTCCCACGCAACCCCCCAGGCTGCCAAGGCTGAGAACTCTTCTCCAAGGACCAGGGCCCTTGCAAAACCCGTGAAGGCAGTGCAGCAGAGGAAGAGTGAAATCCACTGCAGGAGACTCGCCTGCCTCCCACCCAGATGCTGTTCACAACTGCAGTGACCACATCGGCCTCAGCACGAGTCTGGGTTGCGTTTTGAGGATTCTGAGGCAAGGTAGCATAGATGAGGTTGGTTGGGAACATCAGCAGTAAACTTCACCCTGGTGACATGGAAGAGCCACAGAGGATGCTCTAAAAATGCTGCTGCCCCTGCCCCGCAGCGGATCGGGTAAGTAGCTCCTCAGTGGTGGGGGCCCAGGAATGGGGGCTTTAAAATCTCTCAAGCTGAGCATGCAGGGGCAAGTCTGTAATTCCAGCACTCAGGGAGACTGAGGCAAGAGAATTAAAAATTCAACCCCAGCCTGTGCATTTTAAAATTTTTAGATTTAAAAAAAATTTAAAAGGATGAGGGTGTGGAGGACCACCTGGAAGACTTTTCCTTGAACAAAGAGCAATTATCTTCATTTTGGCTAAACCTGGCCCCATCTCTATGTACTGATAGGTACAGAGCTGGCTAAGCCATTTCCTTTTCCCCAGAGGCTGGCGAGGTGACTCAGCTCCCCAGGGGTGACATCCCTGCATCCCTCAGCTACTTGGCATGCACCCTGTGCTTCAGCTGGCTCTAAGCAATGTAAATTGGGCTGGCCGCATAATCTTTGAAGCGAGGCCAGTCATCACTGTTTCCAGCCCCCTCTCCCAAAACACGGTAGAGCCGCTGCTCCAGGGCTGTCAGGCCCAGGTTCAAGTCTCGAGATAAGAGGCTATGACTTCCCAGGGCAGCAAAGCGTGCACACTGGCAGTGAAACACTAGGCTCCCGAAACATGAAGAGCTACCTGAGTTGTGAGTTGCTCTCTCTGCATACCCTCCTCTGCACACTGCGGCGGCGCTGTCAGGCCTCTTCACTGGTGCAACTCACAGTACTCACGGGTCTCCCACCATTCTCACAGGCACTCAGCCTCGTGCCTTCCCTTCTTCACAGATAAATCAAATCTAGGTGAGGCCTTGGGTTGAGGCTTTTGTTTCAATGACCCTTCATCCTGGCTGGACCTAGGACCCTCTTGGCACCCCCTAATTAGAAACATATATTAGTGTCTTTATTCTCGCTGTGAGTTGCACTGGAAGCGGTAGATTGGAATTAACTTGCTGGAATTCCAGTAACATTTCCATGGGATTACACATATAAACTTCCTGAATCGTGACAAGGACAGGAAAGGGCTCTTTATAATGAGGGGTGGGCACTGCACATGTAGTTTAGTGCAAAGCTGTGGACTTGAACCCAAATACGCTCTCAAATTTTCTTTCAAACCAATGCCAAGAAGCCCTGTGGGGTGGCACCAACTCAGAGGCACTTGGGATTCTGGCTAGAGACTTTCCAAAGATCTAAGTCTTGGTTCCTGTGCTTTGTAACCAGGGATGAAGGGGTGACCTCCGCGCACCCGAGTTTCCACACAGTTCTGTGAGTGTTTTGTGTACCTTGTTCTCCTTCATGGTTTACAGTGAGGAGGTGTTCGGTGCAGCAGCTGGGGCCAGAGAATATGAGACTCACCTCTTCCATCTGATGGGCATAGGAAGATGCAGGTCCCTGTCCTCTCTTGGTCTCAGTTTCTTGTCCTCTAGTGGAGTGGGGTGCAGCTGCAGAGCAAGAGAGGGCTCAGGTTTAGCAGCCTCCACACCTTTCCCACAGCTCTAAGAGCCATTGGTCATTTTCTTGGTCACAGAAGAGAAGAGCTGATCAATAATAACAGACTCAGCCAGCTCCAGATACTGCCTGCAGAAGACCAAACACTTACCTCCGGGGAGAGTAAAGTTTTTACGAACCTCTCTCCTCAAACAAAGCACCCGCTTAGGGCCAGGGGTTTAGCTCAGCAGCACAAGCACCTGCCTGGCAAGTGCAAGGTCATGGGTTCAATCCCCAGTACCAAAAAAAAAAAAAAAAAAAAGAAAAGTAGAAGAAAGCACCTGCTTTATATATCAACAAAGTCCATTTGCATGGATTCCTGCACTCCTTTTGGTCCTTTTGATACAGGGGAATGAAACTCCCAACCTAGTGTATGTCCAGTAGGGGTTCATGTTCTCTAAAATTGAAGAATGAATTTTAGGAACAACGGAGGTTAAGAACAGAATAGATTTATTGCGTTTTCTAGGAATTTTTATAGTGTAAAATCCCAAGGAAAGGCAGGTCCAAGGTAGGGAAAAAATGGGAACTCACAAGGTGGGTATGAGATGGGACAGAACTATGACTAACCAATAAGATCACGAGTATAATTGTTCAGGTAAAAGTTGATTAAATCAGGACAAATGGGGAAGCAGGTCCCAGAGCAAGTGGGCAGAGAGCAGGGACTCATCCTGTAGGGAGCTGGGATGGTGACTCTTGGCTTCCTCAGGGTGAAGCATCAATTTAAAACATCAGTTCCTGATGCTTAGCCTTAGGAAGTACACCGGTGCCTTTGATCTGTCTTGAGGTCTGGCCCTCAGGATGTGTCTGCCTCCCCCACAGCTCAGGGCATCTGGTCTTCTGCGCGGGCTCCTTTGAGGTCCCAGCCATGTGTGGTTGCCTATATTTCTATCTAACTCAGCCGTCAGTAACACTTGGAGTATACAAAGAGAGTCTGAGATTGTTCATATCATCTCTGGGGGAAAGATAGGGAGAAAAAAAGGTAGATTTCCTGATCAGTAACGCCTTCAATAACTGGTACCAAATGAAGCAAATGTTCCCTTTTTGAAAGGCCTGGGGAAGCTGGAAATGCCAGGTCATATCAGAGTTGGTTCCCCTTCATTTTAAAGCAGATTTTAAAATTTGCCTTTGCTCAAATAACACACACATGAGTTTTAAAAATCAAACACAATGGAGAAGTACAAAGAACCCCGCCCATAATCCTTCCATTCAGAGATAAACAATGTCATCACTTCAGGGTGTAGCCATGCAGACATCCTTCTACGCCTATTTACAAATAGGCCAGAGTTTACAGCTGGTGCCACAGGCTGTTCAAGCTCAAAGTCTTGATCCTGCAGAAAAGCTGTGCCTGGCTCCTGGTTATGGCTCAGTTGGGCTGGCAGAGCAAATGCCACAGAGCGGGAGCTTCCAGCATCTCAGTCGTGGAGGTAGGGAGTCCAGGCTCAAAGCATGAGTGGGTTGGTCTCCTCCAAAGCCTCTTTTCTTGGTTCGTAGGTGGCCATCTGCTCTATCTGTCTCTGTTTGCTCTTTCCCCTGTGGATCTGTGTCCATCTCCTATTGCAAAGATGCCAGTCATATATAAATCCCGCCCAAACAGCCCTACTGAAACCCCAACATTACTCACCCCAACCTTAATCACCTCTGTAAAAGCCTCATCTGGAAACACAGTCACAATTATGAGGTGTTGGAAGCTGAGGCTTCAACATATGGGTTTGGGGGAGCATACTGAGGCCCATAACAGTTAGCAAATAATTCTCATTTCAGACAGGAGAGCCATCTGTATCTTTAGAGCATCTGTTTCTTCCTGATTATTACAGGCAGCTGAGTTAGAAATGTTAATAGGCAGTCAGACAGGGCTGAGACCTCTAAGAAACCCATGCAGAAGACCAGGTACCTTGTAACTGTGGGGAGACAGACACCTCCTGCTGTGGGCCAGACCTCAAGACTGTTAGGTTTTTGATGCGATAAAGAGCAAAATATAAAGTAAAAATAGCCTTTATTCCAAGGATGTGGAGAGAAATCCATGACTATAGGTAGTCTGGCATTCTCTGACCTTTTTCACACCACTGGGAAAGGGAAAAGGAAGTTGCCATAGGGGAAGGAGGAAGTGACTTCAAGGTCAACATCCTTTTTGGTTCTGCCTCCCATCTCCATAATATCTCCACATCCTAAGGATGAACATCAGGGAGTGATATTCTATTCTAAAGAGGTCTCTATCACCCTGAAGAAGCCAGAAGGAGTCACTAACTCAACCCCCTACAGACAGAACTCTTCTATATTAATGCCTACTAGCTGAGTGACTCGCTTCCTCATTTGTCCCCCATTTAATCAATTTTTGCCTGAGCAATTATACTTGTGATGTTATTGGTCGGCCACAGTTCTGTCCCACCTCATGCCTGCCTTGTGAGTTTCCATTTTTTCCCCACCTTGGACCTGCCTCATCTTGGGAGTTTTACTCTATAAAAATTCCTGGAAAATGCAGAGTCCTCAGTAACCTACTCAGGACCCCTTCTGTCTCTCTCTCAGACAGAAGCTTTCTTTCTCTCAATAAATATATTCTGCTCTTAACCTCCTTGTTCCTAAAATTCATTCTTAAGTTTTAGAGAACATAAACTTGTACCGGACATCTAGTAGGTTGGGAGTTTCTTTCTCCTGCATCAGTATGATTTCCTTCCAGTTTGTGCTGATTTCAACTCAATGTTCTCACAATAGATATACATAGGGAGTTTGTTATCAGATCCAGCTACACAAAGTTTTTTTTATCTGCATCAGTCTCCAAAGGTTGGGTGGAGGAGGGGAAGCTCGTCCTCTCAGTAGTTTAGGATTTTAATAATAGGGAACATGTGCTGTTGGTGAAAATAAGATTTATTTCTGGCCATCTTGGGCTTATAGGTCAGGATGACAAGTATGCTCATCTGTTTTTTTATCTCCAGAAATATTACTTAACCGAGTTGAGCTTCTTTTGAAAGTTTAAATATTTAATATATTAATTAATTTCCAACTTAGCCTTCCTGAATAGGACATGAATTTGCCATGTTTCATTCTGTGTGTGTGTGAAAAATAGAGGAATGATTTCAGAAATATGGCTTTGGATATCTAGTCACTGTACTGTTGTCATAGAGCTCACCTCATGAATGCTACAAATGACACAAATATTCCTGATACCGGGAATGTTTTCTCTCACAATTATGGAGACAAGAATCCTAAATCAGTGTGTCACAAAAGTTAGTACCTCCCGAAAGTGTGAAGAAGAATGTGCCCCACACCTCTCTCCTAATTAGAAGTTGTTGATGTTTATTGGCTTGTGGACCTGTCATTCTGATCTCTGCTCTTGGTTTCCTCTCTGTGTGGGGTGTGTGTGTTCTACTTTCTCTTTTTTAAGGACATCAGTTACTGTATTAAGGTCCATCCTAATCCAGAAAGATCTCCTCTTAACTTCACTACATCTACAGACACTCTGTTTCCAAGGAAAGTCATATTCACAGGTTCTGGGTGGGCCTGAATTTTGTGGAGATGCTATTCATCCAGCAGTCACCCCATTCATTAGTAAATGGACAAAATGATAGAGAAAAGGACTTGGAAGACAGTAGTCCTATGTTCCACACTCAGATTAAATCAACAAAGTTGGAAAGGACAAAACATAAAGTTTTTTTAGGCATAAGAAAAATAATAACTTGACTTAGGGCGCTGGACAGCAAAGGAACCTGCTGGCCTCCCTGGTAAGCAGCCATGACTCGAGTGAGTAGAGGGCAACCCTGGGAGAGAACCAGCCAGCCAGCATCTCCCAAGATCCCGCTCCATGTTGGAACTTAGCTCTCTGGCCAACAAAGCAACCCACTCGCTTCCCTGGTAGGCAGCCATGAACCTACCAGCACATGGGCTGAGAATCAAACATCCCTTCCCCCCACCCCCATTAGCAATGGGAGCCAGAGGTCTGAGTATCTCTTGGGAGGATGACCATATGCAATATAGCAAATATGGGGGTGATTTCCTTCTACCATCTCTTTGAAGGCAAATATTGTTATCACTGTTTTGCTTTGCTTTGATTAATTGTATTGCTCTGTTCAATATTCTGTTTCAATAGGTTTTATGATGCTCTGTATTTGGTTTCATTTTGCTATTCTTGTTTGAAAGGACAAATATTACTAAGATAACAAGATATACTGTGGTACCTATTACTGTTATCCCAGTAACCTGCTGTGACATTCTGTACCAATTTTACTGGATTGTCTTGATTGGCTTTATTCTGTCTTGTTCTGTTGTATTTTACTACCTTCAAAATAATTTAAAAAGAAAAAAAGAAAGAGGAAATGAGAAAAAATAAACATAAAAAAAGAAAAATGGTAACTTACTGCCTTCTTTTAACTTTTAACTTCTTTATCTAAGAGCACATTAGTTATGTACAGCTGTGTGCTTACATTGCCTATCAGCCCAGTGAAACTCAGTTCCAGCTACACAGTTAACTCACCTGGGCCAATTGTATAAAACTAACACTGCCTCGGCTCTGGCCCCAGAGATTAGAATGTCATTGGCTAGGGATGAGGGCTGAGCAAGTGGGATTTTAATTTTCCCCTGGTGACTGTAAGGTGAAGTCAAGTTTGAGAAATACTGCTCAAGATTAATCAAATCAATCTCTTTGAAAAATTTTAAATGCACATTTTTGAAAAAAAAATCTACTTTAACAATAAGTCCCAGATCTGATAGCTTTATTGGTAAATTTTGCCTAACATTTAAAGTTTGGCAAACATAAAAAATATCCTTTTTGATATTTTCTAAGAAATTGAAGAGGAAGAAAAATTCCAAGTTTATTTTGTGTGGCCATCATTATCTTAACATTAAAGCCAGACAGACATCAGAAAAGAAAAGCAGAGATCAATATTCATTATGGAACACTCAACAAAATACTAGTAAACTGAATGCAGTTTTAAGAGAATTATACATCATGACCAAGCACAATTTATTCCTGGAATGAAAGGATGGTTCAAAATATGAAAATTGATACACCATGTTAAAAGAATGAAGAGCAAAACTCATATGACCATCTCAGTTGAAGCACAGAAAGTATTTGACAAAACTCTATGAATTTCATAACTTTAAAAAATACTCAACAAACATGGAATTGAAAGAAAACATCTCAACATGCTGGTAACACATATGAAAAACCTACAGCAGGAGAACAGGCAGTCTACTCACCACCCTGGTAAGCAGCTGGGGGCCTAGCAAGCCGCCAGAAAACCAGGGCAAGAACTATCAGCGATTCCTGAGCTCTGCATCATGTTGGAACTTTGGGCGCTGGGAGAACAGGCAGCCTACTGGCTGCCCTGGTAAGCGGCTGGGGGCCTGCCGGTGCATGGACTAAGGATCAGACATCGATCCACTCCCCTCTCCCCCCGTTAGCAAGTCGGCACCCACGGTCTGAGTATCTCTTGGGAAGATAAATGTATGCAGCATGGCAAGTAAGGGGGTATTTCCTTCTACCATCTCTTTGAAGGCAAATATTTATATTTTTATCACTGTTTTGCTCAATTCTGATTAATGGTACTGCTTTAGTCAATATTCTGTTTTTATAAGTTTGATATTTCCTTCCATTTTGCTCTACCTGATTGAAAGTGTACTGCTTTAGTCAATATTCTGTTTTTATAAGTTTGATATTTCCTTCCATTTTGCTCTACCTGATTGAAAGTACAGCTAATGTGAACAGAACGGGATGTACTATTGTGCCTATTGCTGGTGTCCTGGTGACCTGCTGTGAGGTTCTGTGCTAGTTTCACTGCACTGTGGTCGCATGGGTTTGTTCTGTTTTGTTCTGCTGTATTTTGCTACCTTCAAAATAAAAAGTAGATGACAAAGTAACAAAATACCTCCAAAAAACTCCCAACTCCACCAAAGCTGATCCATGGGGCATGGATGAGGAGAAACTCAAAAACAAGGCAATAGAATTATATAACATAATTAAAAAGTAAATAACAATATCAAAACAAGTCAGTAAGCTACTGAGCAACCTGAAACAGGATATAACTAAACAGATAATTTACTTAAAAAGTAAAAGGAAGAAAAGAAAGTGCTCTAGAGGATATGGCTGCATGTATGTTTAAGTGTGTAGGATTGATAACCATGTTGCTAAGTTGTTACTGGATCATTGAACTTCTTTGCAGCCTCACCGTTTGAATGTCCACTTTGTGTGCTTTAATTTTGTAACTTGAACAAGTATGTCTAAGAAGACAATATGTAATTTATCAACTAGTGATTTCTTACTGCTTATTTTTTTCTGAAATTCGGTATCGTTTCTACCCTTTTTTCTGTCTTGCTTTTTTTCTCTTTAAATAAAATTAAAAATAAAAAAAATTTTAAAAAACCTGAGCAAAAAAACAAAAAACAAAAAGCCCACAGCAGCCATCACACTGGAGAACACAAGACTGAAAGCTTTTTCTCTAACACCAGGTATAAAACAAAGCTATTGATTTTTTTTACTTCCACTCAACATAATATCAGGAGTTCTAAAGCAACTGGGTAGTGGAAAGAAACAAAAGCCATCCAAATCGGAAAGGAAAAAGTACAATGATCTGTTGCACACGATATGATCTTTAGTACAGATAATACTACAGATTCTATGGAGTAAATATTAGACCTAAAAAATAAGTATGCCAAACTGGAAGCACACAACAATCAGTTGTATTTTCATATATTAACTATGAACAATTTGAAAAGCAAATTAAGAAAATTGCTATTCTTAATAACATCAAAAAGATTTTGAAATTTATGAATTAATGTACCCAGTGAGTTGAAAGCTTTGTAGAATCAACGCTAAAAGTCATTTCTGAAAGATAGTAAAGCCCTAAATCACTAGAAAGATACACCATGCTCATAGAATGGAACGCTTAGTGTTGTCCCCATATTGTACCCTAAGCAACCTATAGCTTGAATGCAATTCCATCAAAAGTCCAATAACATTTTTTAGAGAAAGATAAAAATCTACCCTGAAAATTGTCCCAAATTCAAGGGACCCTAAATAATCAAAACAGTTCTTTAAAAAGAGCACAACATGGAGATTTATACTTTTTGATTTCAAAACTTAACTGGAAATCTACAATACTTCGAACAGTGTACTGAAACACTGAAATTCCTTTCACCAAACAGTACTGAAACAACAAGGTATCCATACAACAGAGAAAGCTGACCGTTGCCTCACATGACACACAGAAGGTTTTAGGATTGGGTTGTAAAGGCAACTGTGAATGTTTTTGTATTCTCAGGCAGCGGGTGTGGCCATTTCCTTTTACAGTGACATAATCTTGTTTGTCTGAATCAATAGCCACATTTCTCCCTTTACCAACTAATTATGTCCCACACCCAGACCTTCTAGAACATAGTTAAAGGATTATAGGGGCAGGGCACAAAAGGATTTGCAGTGTTAATGACATCTCTCATTGCTCCCCAAGTGCCCCATTGTAGGAGTTTTGTAGGGTTCGCTGATTATACTGTTTGTGCTCTATATAAACTTCCTTTTCTGACAAGCAAAGGCAAGCGATGGTAGAAACAACTGACTCGAGTCGCCTCTCAGCCTTGTCTCCTTCGATGCACAGGGAGGTTTCCCAGGCAGTCTGAGCAGAGGGAGTGGAAAGGTCTGGTAGGTATTGTTGGGGTGGAACAATAGGTGTGGAGAGTGGGATCTCATAGGCCGACCACTTCTCCCCATCTGTCTCCAAACAGGACTTTCAAAGGAACATCTTTGAGGAGCAGCTGCATTTAATGCCCCCATGACTCGCTTATGAAGTGGAGGCCCCAGTTCTGATACCTACGTCCAGCAATTTTTTTCAGTCATGTCTTTAAAAGTTCAACACCCCACAGGAAGGTTTCCACCAGGCTGGGAGTGACACGGGGCATGAAGCGTCCCCTGACATCCGTCCATTACCACTTCTGAGACCCTTTTGCTGTGAACAAGTGCTGTTACCTAACTGCCAATGACCTAGACAGTCAGAAACAGGGCAGAGCCTGCTCTCCATTGCTACTGTGGTGTGGTCACAATCGGCCACTTTCACAGAAGGGCAACTCTGTCATGTCAGGCAAGTGTCCTAGGCGGGGTAAGATAAACATATCCTATTTGTCTTACAGAGGCTGGGCCCATTTTAGAGATATGGGTCTCTGCCCTCCTTTGGCACCTGTGACAGGTGCCACAGTCCCGGTAGGCCCTTTCAATCTTGGTGGTATGTTAATGCAAGCCCGATTCTGAGCCCATTGGGTTAATGAAAGTGCTGCTGTGCCCAGTCCCATCATAGACTGAATAGTCCACAAGAGCTGTGGAAACCCGGGGAGCCACATCACTCCGCCCAGTCTCATCTGGACACATGCCCTCCCCGTGGGCACTCACAGTGGATACAAGTGTCACATAAGCTGGACCAGCAGCTTTTCAGAGCTGATGGCTTCAGACAGAAATGTCTTTAATATACTCATTTGTCATCATCCTGTAGTTAAGCCACTAGCCAAGCCCATGAGCAGGTGAAAATGGGCAAGTCTGGTCACTAGTGATGTTATGTTGTGGCAGGGCAATGGCCTTCTGTCCTGTCCCTAAGATGACAGGCTCCCTAATAGTTTATTTAGATCAATGCCACTAGGGACAGAAGACTGCTGCCACCAAGTGGACACTGTCAGCTTTGGTTGGGCTGAGCCTTCGTCAAAGAAACCTCAAGGACTCCTGGGTGCAGAGGTCTCTGGCAGTCCTATTTTTGACAGTCAATTTTCACAAATACCCAGAAGCAGGTTGCCAGAGGCCATTACCAGCAGTTAGCAGCAGCAAATCCCCACGTCCACAAGGATGCTTAGAGTGCACAGAGCACAGCGGCAGGGCAGCTGAGACACCTATGGGATTATTTACCTTTGTTTTTGTTTTCTTTGAACTGGGAATTGGACTCATGCCTATCATGCAGGCACTGCATCACAGAGTTATATCCCTGGCCCTGTAGGGTTATTTGTAATGCACCTGCTTCTGGGTCCTCTAATAGGTTTGGCTGTTTTTCTGGTTAACTTGTACATAAAGCGACAAATAGTTTTAGCATGAGGCATATATTATCGCTCATCCCCAATCAGTCCAATTAAATTCAGAGCTTCCCGTTTGGGTCGTGATACCTGTAAATAACTTTCCCTTTACTCAAGAATCAGTCTTGGATCCTCAGTCCAAGTGCTCTCAACACTTGAATGTCTTATCCCTGTATTATCTCAGGACTAACATATCTGGCTGGGGCTTTCATAGGGGGCATTTCTACTCCAAAGATGTTACCACCTGTTTTTTTTTTTTTCTTTATCAGCTCCTGAAAGGAGAAAAGCTTATCTCATGTCCTGTCTCATCTCTTGGTGGCAAACAAAATTCTAATCAGGATAGTAACAAATTTTAAGGTCCAAGTAACCTTCCAGGCAAATTAGTATTTGGTACATGGTGTCACAGAGACTGAGAACAAAGCATTATCCCTGTCCTGACACTGAGTGCCACCTGTGTAACTGCATTTGCAAGGTCTGACTTGTGCCTTTGAGACAACAAAGGAAATTGCCTGATGCTGATTCACTGTGGATTAGAAACATCCAATTTGGATTTCATGCAAGGCAGAAATAAGATTCTGTATGTTAAGCACTGAAGATCTGGGGCTTTATTTATCTCTTACATTAGCTAGCAGTACTCAGTTAATACTCTGTGCTGCTTTACAGATGACAGGGTCTGTCATGTGACCCACGACCTGTCTGGTCTTGTTTACACACTAAATAAATACGTGTTACATTAACTGAACTGCTGCATTCAAGGTTGTAGCATCAACCTCCATGGCTGCTCTTTGTTTCCACAACACAAAGGTTATTTGAGCTTTTGGTAGTTTGGGCACTGGGCCAGCTACCCACCTTTTTAATAACCATCCCACTGTCTGGAGGAAGGATTTGAAAAATTTCAGAGATGCATGAATTATGGCTTGGGTGTAACTGCTTTGACTATAACAGTTAAGAAACGCATAAGCATGAAAAATCTTTTGCAGCGTGTTAGTTGCAAATACAGTTGTGTGTGTTCTCCACAATGATTGCAGTTAATCAGCATAAAGGATTTTTAAAGGATTTTTTTCTACCTGAGCAGCTCAAACTGGTGCCGTTCTAGAGCTGTAGGTGAAATCTTGGAGTCACTCCTTCAACAACACATTTGTGCCCCACCAAAGCTATTCTATATCTATCAAAATCTTAGAAATTAGAGTAAAAAAAGACTTAAATCTGCTAAATGATGGTAACTAGTTTATGCAAAAGCACATTCTCCATCTCTCTTTGGTCTCTAAATTACCCACCCTCTGCCCTACATATCCCAGGGAGGATCTATTCCCTTTCTAGGTCTCTGATCCTTAGATATCTTCTCTGCTTTTAGAAGCCAAGCTAGGCCAGGACGAAAACTGGTGTCTTACTGGGATTTTCTCTGTGCAGTTTTCTGTTAAATTCTTCCCACAATGCTGCTGTCAGTTGCTGTGAAGCTTAGTCATATGTTGCAATATCACTTGTCATCTTTTGCTGTCCCTTCATCTGTCACATTCAGATCACGGTCCCTGAGAAGGGATTGATTCACCCATGTTTGTGAAGGTGAATAAGTGCCCAGGTTATAAACCTGATGAAGCTGGTGACACTATTGCTTATAGCCGTGTCCTGTCCTAGTGCCAGAGTAAAATTCCTGTTCCCCAGTCATTGAGGATGGTAGCCTGTGTTATCTCAGAATTTTCTCCTGGGTGACCTTGAAGGACCCAAAGCAAGGGCTGGCCTTGGGTAGGAAGAACAGAGAGGGCATGATGCTCAGAGAGGGAGTGGCTGGAGGGATTTATGAGGATAGTGAATTAGCAATATCTTGTAAACAAAGAAGCAATTTATTCTCAAATGAGACTAGATAGTATTATGGTAAAATAAACGGGGCTGCATTTCAAGGTGTGGGTCAGTTCCCATCTGAATTGCAGCATTTTTGATGAAGTACATGGATTCTGGGGGGAGGAGTCTCAGAAGTCTGTGATAGAATCCTGTTTCTACTGTTCACTCGCTGTCTGGCCTGTGATGGACTAACTACTAGTCCACTTGGAACACCCAGGTGAATTGAATCAGTGAAGTGCTGGATGTGCAAGACTCACTTGAGGAGTGTTGCCAACGGCGTAAAAGGTGACCTGGAGGGGAAGATGGTGCGCTGCTGACTCTCCTGGAGAAGCTCGTCACCCTGGTTTGCCTGATACAGAGTCAGCTGTTCTCCATCGGAGGAGCTCAGCGCCTTCTGTTACTGAGGTTGGCCGCAGCTCTTTTGGAGGGAGCTCTCTGGTCCTTACCTTGAGCATTGCTTCCTGTCTTCAGTGCAGATCCCTCAGCCAGGTAACACAGACCCTTCTTCCTGCTGCTGCGGACGTCCTAACTTCCACCGCTGTCTTTGGGTCTTCCCAATGCAGATCCTTGATACAGACTTGCCTAAGACATTGCGATGGGCTCCAGGTCTTCAGCTGGCCTCGTGCAGGACATTGCCGTGGGCTCCAGGTCTTCAGCTGGACTCGTGCAGGACATTGCTGTGGGCTCCGGGTCTTCAGCTGGACTCGTGCAGGACAGTGCCGTGGGCTCCACGTCTTCAGCTGGACTCGTGCAGGACATTGCCGTGGGCTCCAGGTCTTCAACTGGATTCTTTGGGCCTCTAGTGTGTGGACAGATCTCTTGTGCTCATCTGCATTCCATTCTTTGGGTAAATATTATAACATAATCATATAAATTATGTGTCCTGTATTAAATCTATTTCCTTGTAAGCACTGAGTATAACAATGACATTTTGTTTTCTCCTCCATACAAGGCAGAGCCCTGTGATCTTGGAATTCTTCCAGACAAGAAATAATGCGACTATCCATGCAAGTTGCATAAAGGAATATCTTGTGACAGCTGCTGTCTCTCACCACCAAAATTGGTTCTCAAGCTCTGTGCTTTAAATGTCTGAGTGCAGTGATGGGGTAAGTGTGAAAAGGGTGTCGATGTCCTCATCTTTGGAAAGATTTGGGTGAAGCCTGAGGTGACCCCTTGAAGGTTCTCCTTCACACCTCCTCGTCCATCACTTCTCCTAGTCCAGGCAGGGAACCTAGAGTCTCACCTTTCTGGAGTCAGCTCTGCACTTGTTGAAGGACAATTGCTCTTCTAAAGCCAAGCTCATGTTTCAGGGGTTGGGACTGCAGGACACAGTTGAGAGACTGAGGGCAGAACATGACTTAATCCCCTCCTACCAAGAGGCTCTGAGGCTTTTTTGTGCTGTGGCTCAGTTCAAAGCTGCTGGCATCCGTGTGTCTAACTGCGGAGGAAAGCACACTAGAACACAAAGGACATGTAATAGAAACCCTGAGATGGGACACAAGCACAGAAGATGCTAGGGACATTCATGTCCCCAACACTATGTGTGTGGATGGTCCAGCTCAGCCCTTGCCTTCTATGAGTTACAAAAGACTTCTGATAAATTCTCAGTTTTGTGTGCCAAGTCAAGCTTTGTTTCTACGACTGAAACCAGAAGAATTTGGCGTAAGCATAACACTCAATGATATTTAATTTCTGAGTGGTTCCTGTGGTTTGTAGGTGAGCTCTGGACTTGGAGATACAACTTCCCAGAATCATGACACTGCAGCCAGCACATACACAAACCCCAGCAAAATGACTCATCAGCCACAATGTTAATGCAAAGGCTGTAAAATTTTAGGGATCCAGATGAAGGAGCATGGAATGCAGTCAGTGGTTCAGGGAACCAGAATGAGAATTTTCAAAGCCAGAGAAGCAGGAAGAGACAAGGGGCTGGAAAAGCCTGGAATGGGGGAAGAAGGCACAGGCGGACGGAGCTGGACTCCAAGTGTTGTGCTCTTTATTAAATGGTCTCCTTTATTTTTTCTTTTTAAAGTTTTTATTATAAAGAGAAAAAATAGAAATAAAAGTAAAAATGAAACAGTTTTAAAACAGGCTAAGAGTAACAATAATTAGTTGCTATCTTTATAGTAGTTACTACTCAGAGTGTAAGACACAGGCATGAAACATTGTCCAAACAATATTAGCATAAAGCTTTCTTTTAAATGAATTAGGAGAAACTAGCTGTGTAACTGTCTTAACTATCTTGTGTGTGTGTTTGTGTGTATATATATATTTCTCTTTTTCCTTCCTTTCTCATTTCTCTCACCCCACTTTGTCTTCCCATTTCACAATATCTATTGTACAATTTGGAGCTTATTTACTGTTTAATTTTTTTTTTCAGAAGGGAAACAATATGATGCTTACACATGTGGTCTGATTTATTTCACTTATGAGTATGGTCTCAATTTGCATCCATTTACCTATAAAAGCCACAAGTTTATCCTTCTTTATAGCTGAGTAGTGCTCCATTGTATAAAAATGCCACATCTTTTTTTAGCCATCCCTCAGCTGATGGGTGTTTGGGTTGTTTCCATGATTTGGCTGTTACAAAGTGTGCTACTATAAATATAAGTGCACATATACCGCTGTGGTATGATGTTTTCAATTCGTCTAGGAAAATACCCAGAAGGTGAATAACTGGGTTAAATGGAACCTCTAATCCAGTTTTTTGAGGAATCTCTGTACTGATTTCCACAATGATTACAGTGGTCTACACTCCTGCTAACAATGGAGAAGCATTTCTTTTCCCCGCAGTCCCAGCAGCATTTGTTATTGGTTGATTTCTGGATGGCAGCCATTCTTTCTGTGATGACATGAAATCTCAGTGTTGTTTTATGTAGGGAGTGGCATAATAGCCTCACACATCTCTTCCTCCTGCAGGCATCCAGGTGCGTCAGCTTACATTTCCCAAGCTAAGTAACAAGATTGAGATGTTACAAAGGTGAAAAGAGTTAATTAACACCTACTGAGCCTGGGGGCTTCCTGCTTGGGGTTGAGGTTAAAACCTATTGTTTAGGATTATCCCTGCCTGGTCCTAAGCCTGGGGCGCTTCCTGCTTGGGGCTGGGGGTTGCTGCCAAGGTTAGCATATATATATTCCAGCTTCTAAAAAATAAAGCGGATTCAGATTCACTCACAGACTGGTGTGCAGTGTTTTCTGTCTCTCACTTGCCGACTCCCTGTCCACCTTTGGGAAACCCTAGCCCTGTCGCAGCTGGACTCCGGCAGTTTTAATTTGCATCTCTCCACTTATTTTGCCATTTGTATTTCTTCATCTGAGAAGTGCATACTCATCTGAGATGCCCATCTTTAATTTGGGAGTCTGATTTTTTTCACTTTTTTTTAGATATAAGTCTAGAGTTATCTGAGGGACAACTGGCTATAATTTTTCCCTCTCTGCGGGTTGCCTTTGTACTCTGTTGATGATTTCTTTTGTTGTGCAAAAGTTTTTTAATGAGATGAGATCCCATTCGTTGATTCTTTGTAGCATTTTCCAAGCAGTCTGGGTTTAGTTATGCCTACACCCATGCCTTCAAGATTTTACCTGCTTTCTTCCAGTAGATTTAATATTTCCATAATATTTAGATCTTTGATCCATTTTGACTCTAGTTTATTGCATGGTGATAGACATGGGTCTAGTTTTAGTCTTCGACATGCAGAGAGTCTGTTTTTCCAGCACCGTTTATTAAAGAGACATCCTACTACTATTACTAC